>WAAD01001851.1:84751-229010 GCA_013389945.1 Fregata magnificens
CGTCGCCCGGAGCGGGTCTCGCCCCCTTCGCTGTGCTGCCCCCGCGCCCGGAGCTACCGTCGGACGGGTAAGCGCGGCCCCGGGGAGGCGGGAGGCTGGAGCGCGGGTCCCCCCGGGTGCAGGAGCAGAGGGCCTCTGGAGCTGTGACCAGAAGGTGGCTTAAACGAGGGAGGTGCCGAGATCTGCGAGTCGTGCTTTGACCTCAAGCAATACCAGTTCAGAATGGCCTTGCCTGCAGGCTGCAGTCGCTTGCCCACATGCGTAAGGGCAGTGGCAAGCTGCAGGTGGGGGCTGCCTGGCCGTCCTTCGCAGTGCCGGGGTGCTCTGATCCCATGTCTCGGGTGCGGCTACAAGTTGAAGCTAGGGACCGGAATGCTAAGCTAGGAGATGTACTCTTATTGTACTGAGGAAACAGGTAAACACTCCAAAGAAGTGACCAAGCAAACCAAAGGTCTTGGATCTTTCTGTGTAGGATTGCTAGTCAGACCTCACTACTTTCCCAAACTCAGACAAGCTCCTTTGGGACTATGGACCTATTAATAACACCTTCAAACACAAGGGTTTGTAGCTAAACTACTGTGAAGTGGTGTGAAGTAGGGGTTCGTTCCCCCTCCTCCGGGGACCAGGACATGGCAGCTATGTTGTCTGTAATGTGGTTTGTTTAAAAAGTGTGCTGTGGTGGGAGAAATGACAAGAATGATCTCCTCTTTTTCCTATATGGACTTTTCAGAGTGGTCTCATCAACCTGAAGATGGCAACGCTAATCTTTATTGATAAGGAGAATGGTGATGTTGGTGCTACTAAGAATCAGCTAAGATTCCCTTCAGGATCTTGTGCGTATATGCTGCCCTAAGCCAGTGGGGGATCAAGTGAAGTGCAAAATAGTGTTTTGTTATTTAGTGTTGTGAACAGTAATAGCTTTCTATTCTTATATGTACTTATTTAACCAATTCCGTGAAGCTCATCAGTTACCATAAAAATGAAAATAATTCTGTGCTTTTGTCATAGATGGGGCTTATCCCCCTGAGTTACAAATGGTGAATAATGATTTTTGACTAGTTTTCCAGCACATGCACTTACTGAAGCAAACTTTAGGGCTGATATGGTGCTAAAGTTTGCTTTTTTCCCTCCCTCCCTCCCCCCCAGCAAAAGTCTTATCTGAAAGAACACAAGTTAACACTCCACTTCCTAAAAAATCAATCAGTACATCTCCAGCTGCATCTCGCTCTGTCAGAAAGGTTCTTGGAAATGTGAATAGAACTGGAGATGTCACAAGCAAGATGGAAAAGATAAGACAGAAAAATCAGCCTTGCACTGCAAACAAAGTGAGTACAACACACTTCTGGGGGGGGGAAATGTGTAGCTTACCTACTGTTGTGGCTTAACCCTGTCAGGCAGCTAAGCACCACACAGCTGCCTGCTCACTCCCCCCTCTGTGTGATGGGGGGAGAGAATTGGAAAGGTAAAAGTGAGAAAACTTGTGGGTTGAGATTAAGACAATTTAATAATTAAAAATATCAAAGAAAAACAAAGCCAATTTCTTACCACCTGTTGTGGTTTAACCTGGCAGGCAGCTAAACACCACACAGCTGCTCACTCACTCTCCCCTGGTGGGATGGGGGAGAGAATCAGAAGATAAAAGTGAAAAAACTCATGGGTTGAGATAAAAGCAGTTCAATAGATAAAGCAAAAGCTAGGCGCGCAAGCAAAGCAAAACAAGGAATTCATTCACTACTTCCCATCGGCAGGCAGGTGTTCAGCCATCTCTGGGAAAGCAGGGCTCCATCGTAACAGTGTAACAGTGACTTGGGAAGACAAACACCATCACTCCTGATGTCCCCCCCTTCCTTCTTCTTCCCCCAGCTCTATATGCTGAGCATGATGCCATATGGTGTGGAATATCCCTTTGGTCACTTGGGGTCAGCTGTCCTGGCTGTGTCTCCTCCCAGCTCCTTGTGCACCTGGCAGAGCATGGGAAGCTGAAAAAGTCCTTGACTAGTGTAAGCACTGCTTAGCAACAACTAAAACATCTCTGGATTATCAACACTGTTTTTAGCACAAATCCAAAACACAGCCCCATACTAGCTACTATGAAGAAAATTAACTCTCTCCCTGCCAAAACCAGCACACCACCAGCAGACTGATGCCTTGCCAGTCCCTGAGCAATGGCAGCCCTGGCAAACTTCCCCACCAGCTTTCATTGCTAAGCATGATGCCAAATGGTATGGAATATCCCTTTGGTCAGCTGGGGTCAACTGTCCTGGCTGTGTTCCCTCCCAGCTTCTTGTGCACCCCCAGCCTGCTCACTGGTGGGGTTGTGAGAAGCAGAAAAGGTCTTGCTGCTGTGTAAGCAGTGTTCAGCAATAGCTAAAACATCTGTGTGTTGTCAACACTGTTTTCATCGTTAATCCAAAACATAGCATCATATGAGCTACTAGGAGGAAAAATAACTATCCTAGCCAAAACCAGAACACCTACATAGGCACAAGGAGTACAACAGCTTAGGGAGTACCTAATAGCAAAGAAGCAGCTCTAGAGAAAACAGTCTGAGTTAATGTCTTGTTCACATGTTAAGTATCAGGAGTTCAATATTATGAGCCTAAATGTTTTAGCGCAGCGATTTGTTGCCACTGTATATAGTACTGCACTACATAAATTTAACTGAAGCATTTGCCCATCTCCAGCTTACTTGTGTTGAAAGTATTAGAATTCAGGCATAACCGAGGACTGTACAGCAGGCCTTCTTGTCTGGACACCTGCATAGCACAGGAAAGCCACTACAAAGGTACTACAATGGGAAACTACAGTAGCTCAAATAATGTGACTTTCTCTTTTTAAGGTTACTGAAAAGGCTGCTGGATTGGAAAGCTGTGATGCAGTGGCTGAAGAAGACTGGCCAGAAATAGAAAATATGTTTCCTTTTGATCCTCGAGGTAAGACCTATTGGTGTAATTGTTAAAATGAGCAATCAGGCTTTCATGAGTGTTGACGTTGTTGTAAGACTTTGGCCAAGCTATTGTGGCAAACAAACTAGCATTGCGTTTCTTTGGAGTCCTTTCTTAAACAAAAGGGTGCTTGCTACTTATGAAATACCATCTTATTCTTACTTAAATATTTCTAACTGCAATAGCTGTGCTCCAGATATATAGTAGCCTGAATCCATTATTATGGTGGCAGGAAACTCGTTCCAAATAACCATGCTATAGCCCCTTAATTCATTAAAGGGCAACTACTAGACAAGTATTCAAAGGAATACTTAAGCAGTATTGAAGAGTAGACTTCTCTCTTAAAATTGTATGCCAAAATGGCAATTTGTAACTGAAGAGATTCCTACTGCTGTAGGATATAATGTTGAAGATAAAACTTCTAAAGCTGCTCTTAGAATATCTGCAATGGGCTGTGCTATTGCAGCCCTTTGAAGTGTGTCCTTAAACCATCCCATTCATGTGGAGGTGAATGAGCAAAAACTACTGTACCAAAGACTGCTTCAGTGTTGGTGAAACATATATGCTGTGCTTGATGAAGTTGACTTAGTACAGTGATTGGAAAGAAGTTACTAAAAGCTTCTGCTTTACATTAGCAGTTATGTTGTGCAGTCTAGTCTTTTGATAAGTGTTAGCATATGGGATTTTATGGACAACTAAGGTGTAGCTGCAAATAAATACCCCATAAGAGGGACTGTTGGATTGTGTTGTTTTGGACCTGCTCCCACTTCATTTAATCTAGGAGAATTTGCAGCTTCCTAGGCTACTGCTACTGTACACTTTTAGTAAACTACAGTATGTCTTTCTCAAACAGGCTTTGAGAGCTTTGATCTTCCTGAAGAGCATGAAGTCAGCAGTATCAACCTGCGTGGTGTTCCCCTCATGGTATTTGAAAGGACATATGACAGATGTGTGAACATGGTTCCTTCACCTGTGAAGATCGAAGAGATTTCATGGGAGTCTAGTAAGTGGAAGCTTAGCATGAGTTTCAGTACATACAGTGCTCATTAGTGGTTTGGGAGGGAAGCTACCTGGCTGCAGTAGTGAACTGCCACTGCTGTCCTAAATACCAGAATAGCATGCTAGTATCAAACAGCTTTTGATGTATAGTCAAGCTGAAGTCAACTGGTTGACCCCACTAGTACAGGTAGTGGTCTCAAGGTGATGTTGCTGAGCAATCTCTTGCAGTGCATTGCTAACTGATCGGTTAGGTGGAACTGGCTTATGCAATCAAACAATATTTCCCTTAGTCATTCAAGAGGCTTATGCTAATCCACTGGGGGCTAGCTTATGTTAGAGAGTATAAATTCTGAGTTTCATGAGAAACTGATTTGCTCTATTTCTAACTTTCAGACTTGATACAATCAACTGCTGACTTCCTTGCTACCCTGGATGAGATCATTGACATGCCACCTCCAAATTATGACCTTTAATGCATATTCTGAAGCTTCTATTGAGTTCAAATTTCATGTAGTTCTGTATTTTAATAAAGGCTAACCTAACCTGTATAATACTGGACTTGTCTATTTTCAGTAGACCCAAGATGCAGGTTGTAAAATAGTGCTCTGAAAAGGAGGCTGTCTGACAAGCAGTTAAAGCAGAGCCTGGATAAGCTTCTAAGCAAGACTATAATTCACTGTTGTGAATTCACTATCCAGGAGTTAGTACCTGCTGATTAGACTATGTGGTTGTGATAGGTTGAGAGGCCCTTCTGACCTCACTGTTTGCATAACTTTATCCTTTATCCATTAAACATGCAAGGTTTTAAAACTAATCTGTATATCTTGTGTAAATTAAGTACTAGAGCTAGGACTTTTCTGGCATCTTTCCTTTCTTGAACTTGTTTGCTCTTCACAGTGGTTGTCTAAGATGGTATATGTTGGATTCTTATGCAGCTGTAGACTGCTTCTTTTAATTGTCACAGCATTGTGGCTCCCACTGCTAGGTATGGTCTGTGCTCTGTGAGGAAAGCCTGGTGGAACCCCATCCTTAAAATTATAAGCACACAGGTTCAATACTCTTTTCTCTTGCATTGTGATGGCCTCAACTCCAGTTCTTCTTCATCACATAAGACAAGTCAGTTGTAGAGGTAGTCAGCCTTCACTTAAGTTAAACTGCTTTTATAGTTCCTGGGCAGGGCTCTGATCTAGTCAGAGTACAGCAGCTTGAGCTGCCTTCAGCTTTTAGCTCATCCTTAACACGAATCAGGATGCTGAGCCTGTGTTCTGGTCATCTGCTGAGGTAGAAGGCCTTTCTGTGCTTCGGTGATGCACCTGAGCTCTGAACAGGAGGAATTGCTGTGTCAGATTTACCATTAGTACACTGTGGCACCAGGTAACTGCAAGCAGTGGCAAGACCAGCTTTTCAGCTCACACTTACAGTAGTGTCTGAAGTAACAAGAAATACGCTTTAATGACTGCAAGTTGACTAAAAGATGAACAAACTCTCACTAAGGAATGGGGTTATCTTGGCATGGGTCAGTGCTGCATCCCACAGTTCTGCTTCCTGGAGGCATACCATGGCTGCCAGACTTCACACCTGACTGTGTGTGAAGATGAGATGTGAATGTGTAACCGTACTCCTTTCATGCTGTTGTTTCTAGGAAGCCTAAAAATGCAGGCAGCAAAGGAGCCCTTGCGTTTTCCCATAGGTTGTCTGGTTTGCAGGTGCTGAAGGTGCTCTGCTGTGATGACATAAGTAATGAAGGCTCCTTTTAGTCTTGCAAAGGGTAACAGGCAGACCAGAGAAGACCCATTTTCACCATTTCCTAGTTTTAGATATTTCTTCAATACATGTTTCATTTCCTTATTGCTTTTTACTCATCAGGAGGTAGATGGGCCCTTTTGGGAATTGTCTTGTTGCAAATTCTGACCTTCAATCTGTTAGGACTAGAAATTTGCTGTTGCTGTTTCTGAATTATCAGACATCTGATAAAGTGAAAACAGATATTCTGTTTCTTCCTCAAACTTCTCAGGGTGTCAGCCAAAGTGTTAAATTGTAATGAATTATACAATAGCTGGTCTTTATCTCCAGTTTCTTGTCTCTAATTGGAAAATTCAAAGAATTCAGAGGAATATCAAAAAAGAAAAAAATGATTAAGGAAATTCTGTATAGACATTTCAGGTTTTGGCTGATCCTTAATTGCATTTTAATAGTTTTTGATCGTGAAATAACTTGGCTATCTCAGCTGAGATTGAAGTTTGATAGGTATAGTCTACCAGCCACAGGAGTTAAGCTGTAGTAACTATATAAGAAAGTGACAAAATGCATCTTCCTTGACTTTTCATCTTCACCAGTTCAAACCAGCTGGGAGAAAACAGTCCAAGCCCAATTTTACAGAAAAATGCTGGTAACTAAGGCACTGAAACTGGTTACACAGTGCCATCGTGTGGCTGCTTGTTATGCAGCCACGCAGGTAAAAATAGTCCTTGGTATGCAAAACACCAGGTAACATGGTATGAGATACCATAAGGATATGACACTAAATCAACATAAATGTAGCTTGTAACTTTTTATATGTACAAACAGATGTCTTGTCTGGAGAGAGACACTAGTGCTTTGTATGTGTTATGGATGTTTATCATGGTAAAAAGAATTCTTTTTTGTTGATTTAAAATATTCACTGTGATCAAGTACTTAGATCTATTTAAACCTCTAGAAATAAGCTTTTTGTGCTATGTCCACCAGTGTGTATACATGGACACATGTCAAACATTTAAAACATGCTTGCTAGTCGTGGGATTTCATACTAACATGCATGAGCATTTGTATAATGTTTGTACAAGTGGTAAAGAAATGATTCAGATAGGCCTCTTGGTACCGATTGACTTTGACCATGAAGCCCAAAAACTTGTTACTTGTGGGGACAGTGGAATGGGTGTGCAGAAATCACAGTGTGAGTCAGACTTGGGAATGTTGCTGGTCTGTCTGCATGAGAATGAGTGCTGCTGCAGTGTAGAACATAAGGTAAGAATGCCAGAATGAGCTAAATAAGTTCACACTTGTGTAATCATATTTTACTTAAATTATTAAATGCTTTCAAAGTCTAGGAAAAAGAAACAGTCATAGGTTTTGTGTCCTTTCCTTCACCCACCCCCAATTTTCTTCTTTTCTGTAAAATTATGAAAGGGTGCTTTGGCTGCAGAGGAACGTTTTCTGCAGGATCCTTTTTTGGGTGTTTCATCTGATTTTCCACAAATACTGTCTCTTATAGCTGCTGGCAAGCAACACAAGCCAGTCAAAGTAAGAAGCAAGCAAGGTTTTCAAGATTTTTATCTGTAAATAGTTGAGATCAAAAAGGTGTGTTTCACCATGTAGCCTGTCTCTGAGCCAAAACAGGAGTGTTGCCAGGAATCTTGTGTATGGGATATAAATCTGTATTCAGCAACACAATGCAAAAATCAGTTTTCTTTATACTGCTGCTACAGTTAGTTAATACTTAGTGTTTAAAGATTGATTAACTTTTTAAAATGTTGGCCATGATCCTTTTGGTTTAAAAGATTAAAAATAAATAAATGCTAATGTCCAATTTCAAACACATCCATGACAAAACCCAGAGTTAAGAAGTCTCTATAGCAGATGAATGATGAAGTTTAACTTCAATTTTGGGTAGATGTCAATTCTTAGCACCAAATTTTAGGTGACTGGGGATATTTTGGTTTCCCACAGTAGTGTACCTCATCTGGGGCTTTTTGTTCTCATTGGGATTTCTGGTTAATGCAGGTCCAAGTTTTTGCTTTTACAAAGCTTTATTTTGTAAATGTTCATCAGAAAGATCCATTTGCTTCAGCTGGCTTTTGTTTTCCCCATTTCATGTACTTCTCAACTCAGCTGGCTAGGGTTAAAGGGAAATGCATGTTCCTGTGACTTGCATGAGAACAAAGCTGTGATGAGACTCAATCTGTGGATTGAGCTTCCTGTTTGCAGTGACTTGAGGAGGGCACAGTCACAAAAGCACAGTCTGCTATTCAGAAAATGTCAACTGTCTCAGCCTCAGAGCTGCAAAACTAGCCGGTGTCAGCCCACGAAGCACTGGCTTCCTGAGACACAGGGAGCCTGGTCGCTGGGAATTTCGCACTGCTTTGTGCCATTTCAGTTAGGCGTTAACACTGACTTCTACTGGTGACTGAAAAATCAACTTAACTGTTTTAATGCTGATATAATGCATGCAGCTTTTTATACTTATAAAGCTCTATTTTCTACCTGGACTTTAGTAAGGCCTTTGACATTGTCTCCCACGGCATTCTCCTGGAGAAGCTGGCAGCTCACGGCTTGGATGGGCATACACTTTGCTGGGTAAAAAACTGGCTGGATGGCCGAGCCCAGAGAGTGGTGGTGAATGGAGTGAAATCCAGTTGGCGGCCGGTCACGAGCAGTGTTCCCCAGGGCTCGGTTCTGGGGCCGGTTTTGTTTAATGTCTTCATCAATGATCTGGATGAGGGGATCGAGTGCACCCTCAGCAAGTTTGCAGATGACACCAAGCTGGGTGGGAGTGTCAGTCTGCTCGAGGGAAGGAAGGCCCTGCAGAGGGATCTGGATAGGCTGGATCGATGGGCCGAGGCCAACTGTATGAGGTTTAACAAGGCCAAGTGCCGGGTCCTGCACTTTGGTCACAACAACCCCATGCAACGCTACAGGCTTGGGGAAGAGTGGCTGGAGAGCTGCCCGGCAGAAAAGGACCTGGGGGTGCTGGTCGACAGCCGGCTGAACATGAGCCGGCAGTGTGCCCAGGTGGCCAAGAAGGCCAACGGCATCCTGGCTTGTATCAGGAATAGTGTGACCAGCAGGAGTAGGGAAGTGATCGTGCCCCTGTACTCGGCACTGGTGAGGCCGCACCTCGAGTACTGTGTTCAGTTTTGGGCCCCTCAGTACAAGAAGGACACTGAGGTGCTGGAGCGTGTCCAGAGAAGGGCAACGAGGCTGGTGAAGGGCCTAGAGAACAAGTCTTATGAGGGGCGGCTGAGGGAACTGGGGTTGTTTAGCTTGGAGAAGAGGAGGCTGAGGGGAGACCTTATCGCTCTCTACAACTACCTGGAAGGAGGTTGTAGGGAAGCGGGTGCTGGACTCTTCTCCCAAGTAACTAGCGATAGGATGAGAGGGAATGGCCTCAAGTTGTGTCAGGGGAGGTTTAGACTGGACATCAGGAAGAATTTCTTTACCGAAAGAGTGGTTAGGCATTGGAACAGGCTGCCCAGAGAGGTGGTGGAGTCGTCAACCCTGGAGGCGTTCAAAAAAGGTATAGACGTGGCACTCCAGGGCCTAGTTTAGGAGTCATGGTGGTGTTAGTTGATGGTTGGACTTGATGATCTTAGAGGTCTTTTCCAACCTAATGATTCTATGATTCTATGGTTCTGTTAGGGTATTGTCAGGAGTAGATGCAACTTGAGTTCAAAATAGTGCCTGAGCACTACCCTGCGCAACAGAAGTCCTATTTAAAACTGCTTGTAATGTTTTAGTTTACTTGCTTGATCGGCTTATGCTTCCTGCAAAGATCTGAGATATTTGGGATTTTAAATGTGTGGTTGTAATGAAAACAAATGATTGCTTGGTGGCTTGTCCTCAGTTTGAACGAGCCTTAATAGGCCAGTGTAACTGTGTGCCGGGATTGGGAAATCTGGATTGTAACCAGGTACACAGAGCAGGTAACTTTTTAGTCGGTTATCAGTCTGTAAAGCATCTTCTTTGACAGATCGGCTCACAGACAGTTCTGGCTGTGAGAATCACTTTAAATCCTTACCTGAATTTCTGTAAAGAGAACTTGGAGATTCATATAAAAATAATCTTCTAGCAGGCTGAGTAAAATTACTTCAGTGCATGTCAGATATTTCATCCTATTTGTAATGTTCTGGCAGCGGGTGGCACCATGGTAACAGCATGTATTGCAGCTTCTCACTCCCGCAGCCCGACAGCTGTGGCGTGGTGATGTTTGCCTTGGGTACATCGTGCACAGGGCAGGCATCGGTAATGGGTTTCATCGCTTCATTAATGTGAAATGGAGGATAAGAGTCAGCACCAAGGAATTCCGTGTGCCTTTACCTTGCGACAACAGGGAATGGTAGATCAGCCAAGGGCATTTTTATCTTTCATTGTTTAAAAAGAACAAAAATTAGAAGCCTGGAGGCAATTGGTCTCTCCAGGGTTAGCAATGCCGTGAATCTTGTAACTTTCAGTTTCACTAGAGTTTTATCACTGTTAGCGAAGTACTGTATAGAAATACAATAATGTCCCTCTATCTGGCCCCAAAGTGGTACTCACTGTGCTCCAGGAGACACAGGCACCGATCAGATCAACATGTCTATGATGAGGTTATATGTTGTGTATATAAACTGTATATATTTAGTAACCAGTTGTTTGGGATCTGACTGTGCAAGCATGTGTTTTTGCATATAACTTTGCAAAGCATGTAAGAAAAGCATAACTGATAAATTTACATCTAACTGCAGTTTGGGAGAAGTTAAAAGCATTCTGGGCCCGTTGTGCTTGGATGATCTACGAAATTGGAGGGGAAAGTTATAAAATGGCCCTAATGTGTATTTTCTTGCAGTCAGATTATGAGGAATGCTGGGATGAAATAGGAGTGTGCAAACAATTTACCGAGGTGGGTGTTTTGTGCTTTTCTAACAGGTGAGGCTATCTCTCCCAGTTAATGAAGTCTGGGGGAGGTTCATGGAGCTGAAGGCGTACTTCTAGCTCTAGATATTGTGTTTGGTTTTTTGTACTAGCCAAATTATTTCCATAAGCTGTATGGAAGGTGGAGCCTTTGGAGGCCTTCAGGTGTTGGTCTTCAGTGGCTCAGGCTGGGCTTCCTTTGAGCACTTCTGCTCAAAATATGTAGCCAATGGGTAAAAGCATCTTCTAAGTCCCTCTATCATAAAGCCAGCTTAAGTGAATTCCTACAGGTTCCAGTAGAAGTGATTCCCCTTTCTATTAGTCAAGGGACAAAATTGAGATTATTATGCATAGGGAGAACATGTAAGACTAGAAGAGGGGAGAGCTTGGGGTCTATAATATACATATTTGCTTTGAAAACTGTTCTGAGTAGGTATTTTTCCTGCAGATCTGAATTCTTTGCTGAAGGGCATGTATCAGGTAGTCCTTTATGTGTTTGATGTCACTGTCTGAAGTGACCTGAACCCATCCCACATAGTAACTTTGCAAAAGTTTAAACCAGGAACAAGACCAGACTTTGTTTGACCTCATTATGACATTATGAAAACACTGATTTCTGACCTGAGAAAAACCTTTATTACCTTTTCATACCATTGAGGCATGTTCTGGCAGCAGTGCCCAGTTTAGATGGCAGTCACGCTTCAGCTCACAACCGTGGTGGTGTGGGGTTGAATATTTTCCTCAGGAAGCCAACTCCTGGAGAAAGCCCCTGACAAACAGCTGTTTTTTGAGCTATTTAAACAGTTAGGAAAGAACCTTTTATATTCAGGCATTTGGTTTGGCCTCAGGTATATGCATTTGGTTTCATTTTCACAATTAACCCTGAGCCTCCTTGATAAAAACGTCTTTGGAGCTGAACTGTCAGATAGCCTCTTTGTGGCAAGAATGTATTTCCAACTCGAGAGGAGGTCCTGCAGAAAAAAATAAAAGCATGGTTGGGGCAGCTCTGAAGGTAAATTTGACCTTGTTTCCTCTGCCCAGCAGTCCAGAGGTAAAGCACCAGCGTGACTGAAAATGATTAAATCCAGCCTTTTACAGCACTGCACCCTCGGCTGAACCCTGCCTTCACGTGGGTGCTCAGCAACCCTGTGGGACCTGCTCCAGTGTTTCCTAGAGATCGGATCCTGCATCTTCTGCTCCAGGGTGTTTCTTCTGGGACTGCAGCCTCAGGGTTGTCAGCACCTGTGAGGTGTGTTGCACTTGTGTGGGATTTTGAATTCTCCTGAATCGTGCTCTAGCACTGCTTTGGGAATCCTACCTTTAGTCCCGGCCTTTCCTTCACAAAGTAGTGAAACCGGCAAGTCTCAAAACGCAAACTGCTGCACAAAGTCTCTGCAGATTGAGCCTGGCTAAGCGGTGCTGGTGGGAGCCACTGTTTTCCTGGTGCCTTTTTCCCCTGTTGCCTGCTGTGGGTTGCAAACTAGTGGGAAGTCTTGGTTTGGTACCGCATGTGTGGCAGGACAGCCCGTGGGGTGGGCTTCGTGAGTGGAGGCAGAATTGGACGTCGCCATGCTCACAGGGAGGGGCCGTGCCAGGGCTGGCACAGGCAGCCCCTCGCCCTGCCTGGGAAGTGGTAGGACTGGGAGAACTGGGCTGTCCTCACCACAGCCACGAGGCGGGAGCTCCCGACGCCAGCAGGAGGGACAGACCTCATCCCTCCTGCGCGGGTGGCCCTTCGCTGTGCTGGCATGAAGGACAAGGCCGCCTTTCTGGAGGAAAGACCCCTCCTGCCAGGCTGCTGCCTGTGAGCGCAGTGATGATCGTGAGCTTAGTGTTGTGTGAGTCTTGTCTTCATCTGTGAATATAGAAGCTAAGATGAATTGAAACGCGGACGTGTTTGTATGTACGTATTGCAGATAGTATGTACGTATTGCAGATAGTTGTTCATAATTCCTATAATGTCATGAATATCTACATCGGCGCAGGAGTCCCGGGCAGGGTGATTGCTGTCCAGCAAGGTGCTGAACTTGCTGCATTGCCGTTCAAACGAGTCTCCAGCGGACGGCAGAGCCAGACTCTGGGTGAAAATGGAAAAGTCAGGGTGGGAGCTTTGAAGGATGAGGACGAAAGGCTGATGACACGATTTGGGTTACCTGAGGATAACATATTTCCCTGGTGAGAGAGGGCATTATCACTGTGAATAATCATGCAGGACAGCTGTGGAAGGATCCAGAGACCTCGGTGACGGCATCTGAGGGACTTCAGTGTAGGTGTTGTGAAAAGAGAAGAAGAGAGGTGTAAGGATGCGGCTGACGGCTCTTAGTGTGAGGAGGGGTAAAGGGGGCTAAAGGAGCTGGGGGTAGGAAGCAGCACCCCTGTACCGAGCCCCGGGGGTGAGCAGGTGGCAGGAGGGGATGTGGGGAGGATGAGGATGGGGCTTTTGGCAGCTAAGGTTTTCCTGGCTCTCAGCCAGCCGTTCCTGGCAGGCTGAGCCACTAGTGGGAGGGCCTGCTGCCAGAGAGCAGGAAAAGGAGGGCAGAACCACGCTTTTCCTAAATTCCTCTTGTTGTGGGGCCGTACCTCCGAGGCCTCAGCCCCAGCCTCACTGCAGGATGCGGCTGCAGCGCCAGGACCAGCGCTGAGAGAGGCAGGGCAGGGGCAGAGCTGCTGCCTTACGGCTTCTGCCTATGTCGCTGCTCCGTGCGCTTTGTCAGCCATGCAGCCACTGCTCTCAGCAGGGCTTCGCCGTGTTTCCCGTTGCCATTTCTTTCTATGGCCACAGCAGCCTGTGTGTGTGACGTGGATCCCAACAAGAAGGAGAATTCTCCTTGATCCTGAAATATAGACCCTTGTCTTCCCAGAGGGCAGAGGTTGACCCTTTCTTCAAAACCCAAACAAACATATTTTCTTGTGAAGCATGACAGTGTGATTGCTGTGCAACAACGGGGAGAGCGCCTTTTAATATTTCTCTGTCACTTTTCTCTCCGCTGCTGCTGCTGCCTAAATGTTTTCTGACGCCCAGGCAAGATGCTGCTCTTAATCTTCCATAAATAGCCAGCTGGGATACTCATAGTAGTGGGCTTAAGCAAAAATCCCTGGAAACGTTCATATTCCCCACAGTGTTTTTTTCCAGCTGCAGTGTGAGCGTGCACCTCAGAAGATGGAGAGAAGATGAGCTGTGCCTCAGCGGGAGCGCAGGGGAGACCGAGCAGATTTCCTGGGGACACGGAGAGCAAGTCATCCTGTTCTTCCGCAGAGACACAAAACTGACGTGTGCCTGTCCCTGCAGTGAGGGATGTTCCCGGGACTGTTGTGGGGAAACCCCAATGGCAGGACCCTGCAGGCCCTTACTGCTCTCCACAGCACTATGTGGTTCTCCAGCCTGTGGGGTGAATAACGTGGGCAGGCATCCTTCTGAAGCGGCTTGGGCAGGCGTGAGAAGTCCCTGTGGCGAACAGGTCCCTGCTGGGGTCTGAAGAGCAGCAGCAAGTACTGCTGCAGGGCAGTGGTAAGACGGCCGCTCCACGCGCTGGTGAATCATCTGGCTCAGGAGGGACGGGCTGCGGCGTGCGGCGGATCTCAGCAGGCTCAAACACCCCCCGCGCTGGGATGTCCCCATCAGGGGATATCAGCTTTCAGCGGAACTGTTTCCTCAACAGGAATATTTTCTTTGGCTGTTGTTCCAGTGCAGGTTCTGCAAAGTCTCTATGACTCAGTTTTGGAACGAGGGAAAAAAAAAAAACCAACAAAACCAAGCCTGAATCAGTTACTGTTTGGCTTCGGTTTTCTGTAAGCCAGCTGAGCAAAACCATTCCAGCTTCAGGAATCAATAAACTAACATCACGTTTAGCTAACCTATCGCCTTGTTCCTTAACCAAATACAAGGTGCTGCCGGAATTTATTAGTTCACAACGTTTTGCATTTCATTCATCATGGTAGCAACCTCCTTCTAAAAATCGGATTAGCCAGAATTGGGATTCTCTGTACCTGCTGCTTGTGGAAACTCCAGGCAGCAGAAATAAGTTGTGATTCTCTCTGATGGGTTCTGTTTATTTTCAGGGAATGTACCAAGTTCTGTTCATCTAAACATATCCAGCAGCAAACAGTTTCTTTGCTCTGAGCCTCTTTTCACCTTGAAAGCTTTGTGTATACAGTTTTCTTCCTAAGGCTGTTTAGGTATTGCCTAGTGCTTGCCCATCACCTTCCTTCTTAAAAAATACACAACCCTTGAGAATTGTTTTTAGCACCTGCGTGATCCTTTGCTTGGAGTAGAGCCTATTATGTTTCATCTCCTGGATTTTGTGAAGGAGCTTAAATTCTTTTTAGGTTTTTAAAATTGTCAGTTGAAGTGCCCCATTCGTATGAAACCAAGACTTCTAATTCCAAAGCTGCTTATAAAATCTTATTCTGTGAAACTTAGGAATGAAACTTCATTTTGTAAATGCAATGTCCCCTGGTTCCAGAAGTGTGCTGACCTATCAAAGCACGTATGAGAGAAAAAAATCAAAATGAAAATGGAAACATTCCTGTGGGAAGTTGCTTCCAACAGCACAGCACTTTTCTAAGAATAATAATTCCACTGGAAGATGTTCAAAACTTGCAAGTTGCAACCAGGTGCTGGATTTTGCTTTTTACCTTCTACCCAGTCTTGCCCCAGCCTTTTTTTCAGATAAGTTCTCAACAGCTTCTTTCAGTGTTAGCAAATCTTCCTCTGAAGTGTTTTGTTCTTCTGCGCCCATCTTCCCACGCCTTATTCTGAGTTTCTTTTGAAACTAGGAAGGATCTGGAAATGCTTGGCGTTGCAATCTAATTGCCTCGAGGAAGCTCCTGTTCTACTTCACTTGTGTCCTGGTTCCCCAACCTGGTGTATGCGACCATGCTGTGACTCTTAAGTCTTTTTCTACAGTGGTTCGCTGCTTTATAAATTATTCTCGGAAGCAGCAGAGTGGCAAGGGCCTTTTCTAGCACCAGAACTCAGCCGGGTCTGTCTGTCCTCCAGATTTCTTTTTTTTTCAGTTGGAACCAGCATCCTATTTTTCTGATTAATACAGAGAGCAAAAAATGATTTTTCCTCCTAACAGCTTCAATAGTATGCTTGAAACAGAGGTCAACGTATTAGGAACCTGATGTACTACCTGTGGAACAGCTAATTCTTTAACTATTTTGCCCTGCTTAGGAGCCTGCAAGAGTTGGTGGGTATTTGTTACCGATCTAGGGTCTTGGTGCTTGTGCGACTGTCCAGGCTGAAGGGCTGAGCGGTATTTCCCAGTACTGCAACTGGGAATGCAACAGTTTTGTGTGATGGGCAATACTGTCAAATATCTAGAGTATAATTTTCAAAGCTGTTTGTGTGACTTCAGAACCCGGGTTCTATTTTTAGATGTAATTTGTGTGCCTGGAGGTACACCTACAAAAGGACCTGGGCCTCTTTTGTACCTATCCCCAAAATGCAGATCCTCAGAACTCCTGCCGTAACACTGCCGAGCTGTGGTAGCACCGATGGCTTATGGCTCTTCTGTTTACTCCACCTGAGTTCTCTGATATGCACCTGTTTCTAGGCAAGCAGCTGGAGTCTCATTTATGCCTAAGCCCTGCTAAGATGTTCCTGGGCCTCCTTGTTCTGTGGAGGCTGATGTGACTGTTTTCACAGCAATTTCTTCTCATGTGGGACGCCGGCAGAGTAGGGTGGCCACTGAGGAGGAGGTGTTGGTGTTTCTATTTCCAATAGCACGGTACTCATCTGAGTGTGTGAGGCCAGTGTTCAAATTCCCAGATGCTCAAGGGGACTTGAAACCCCGATCCCAGCTGAGTTATTCTGGAGGACTCTTCCCAGCTGCTCCTCCTGAGCAGAACTGCACAGGAGGCTTCGGTGTGCCTGGCCAGGGAGGGGATGAGCTGGTGGTTTGGTGGGTAGCCTGCTTCTACAAGGAGAAGGAAAACTGCTTAGAAGACAGTCCTCTGCGTGTCTCCGTTGGGCTGTGGCTGGTGAGGAAGGAAGGGTCCCTCTTCCTCTCTGCTGGCACTCTCTGCTCTCGGGTTCCTTCACCCCAGTGCTGGGCGCCTGTGCCCACGTCCCGTGGCCGGGTGTCTGCCCTGGAAGGGGTTGCTGTTTGCTGTCCCTCCTGCTCAGGGCTGACTCACTTCCTGCCTTCGTAACTCATTTGAAACCTTCCTGTTTTCTTTAGCTTCTGACTGCAAAGCATCCAGTGAAGCCACCTGTGAAGCTTGTTACAGAAATTGCACTGTACTGCCTGACATTCCTTTGCATCATTTCTTTTCACTCAAGCTGGCTGATAGGGCAGCAGCAGATTTCTTTTTTTGCCCATTGAAATGCTGCATTCACCTTAGCGAGAGCCATCCGTCACAAGCGCAGGGTGCGCGCAAACCCAGGGCTTATTGCAGGTGGGAGCGAGGCAGCAGAGGTGCTGCAGGCCAGCGCTGAGTGCGGCGGCAGATCTGCGGGTGCTCTGTCGTTTGTGTGGGGTCTGACGGCGTTCTGCCGCCTCTGGCAGTCGTGCTTTCACAGATGTGAAAGCCAGTCACAGCAAAATAATTAAGAGAACGATAAATCTGAGTAGAATAACTCCGGCAGGGTTTAAGACACCAGGATGGATAATGTGGCTGTCGTGGGGGGGACCCTGAGCAAAGCTGCAGGGGTTACAAGCCATTCCGGTAACATCCAAGCCCTTTGTGCAACTACGGAGCAAAATTCTTGCTTTAGGATAAGAAATATGTGCGTGTACATGCACTCACGTACACAAACAGACCCTGGGGGGAAGGTTAATGCCTCTGTATGAATCTCTGCAGGCATTTCCTACTGGGAATGCTTCCCAGTTTAGAAAAACAAGTCATGGAGGGAAGCTGCAGCAGTCCTGTCTCGGCACGTTCCTCCCTCTTTTATGAGCCCTGTCCCCGAGCGGAGCTCTGTGGCTTCTGGAGGCTGCACAGGTCACCAGCAGTACGCAGAAGGGCTGTTTGCCATCCCCTCTCGACTCTGCATGCCTGACGCAGCTCCTCGCTGTGTCCTAATTCATACGCCTGTGACAGTGCAAAATAAGAATTGGCTAATCAAATCCTACCTGGCTTGTGACGTGACCATAGCCTTTGTAAGTCTGCAAAGTGGTCCCTGAAAGGTGTGTGGTTTATAAAGTATCCCCTAGGTTTCTCTGTCAGCCCAATCTCTTTTGAATCAGTTGTATTGGATATTAAAGCAACGAGACAGAAATGAGGAGAGTCAATTCAGCTTAAAGGAGCCTGACAACAAGATGCACAAAAGTTGAAAATTATATATATATGTTTTTATAAGGCTCTCTATCGTAGAAAAAGACCCACAGAACTCATCCCTCAAGGGAAACCAAGCGAAAGTTTGCTTTTAACAGTATTGAGGGAGAAATTCTGGTTTCTTTGAAAGTAATGTGGATTTTGCCATAGTTTTCAATGGGACCAAGCTCCAGCTCCTCTTGGAATTCATAACTCACGGTATTGTCTCACTGTCTGTCACCAAGAAATACTATAGGCAGGGATGGAAGATTTATGAAATCATGTAAGAAGTAACTGTATGTCTGCTGTGCTTTCTGAAGGCTATATTTTTGTGAAAGACATTTTATATACAGGACCTGATTTATCTCTGATGCCTGCATGTTTTATACTGCTGTAAAGATTTTAACTAGCTTGGGAGAGATCCTCCCTCCTGGGAGGACCTTCTTCCCCAGTGAAAGAAGGAAGTCAGCCCTTTATATTTGTACAGAATACAGCGAACACCAATAAATAAAGCAGAGAAGCTGGAACTACTTGGTGGTGACGATACCGGCACTTGGGCTGTGATTTAGTGCCTTTAGAAAGCACCGCATGACCGTGCATTGTGTGTCTGACAGTGCTGTGCTCAGGGCTGTAGTGTTACCTTGTTTGGTGTAACGTAATATTGCCTCAAGAAATTCCAGCCACTGAATTAGGGTAAGATCTAGACTTCCTGTCAAAAACCAAATTCAGTTAGTCAAAACTTTCCAGATGAGATGCTAAAATGATAATAACCATCCTGACTGATGTCAGCTGTCAAGAGCAGTGCACTGTACATTGCCTGTCGCTTCCCTTATCAGTCACTGCGTACGAGCTTTCTTTTTTTCCCCCCTTTAGTCCTTGCTTTTAGTTCACAAAGCAAAGTGGAGAACCTGTCCTGTCGTCTTTCCTTTCTAAAAGCCTGCATAAAAGTTTAGGCTTTGCTGGTCACTTTTCTGCTTTTGCTTGGAAGATGCGCCGAGGACTGTGGAATGTGATTCTCTCACCATGGGACTCGGCTTGTGTTGAGCTGCTTTCTGCTTTAGGTTATCCAGCTGTGACACACGCATGTAGTGAAACCTGCCTTTTGGGACCCAGGAAACATGAATAATCTCTACTTAAAGAACCAGCAAGGATGTATTGGTCAGCAGGGGACAGATTAATTTAGTTCAGTGTCTTTTACAAAGAGGTTTTTAAACCTGGGGCTGGAGCAAGGATGCGTTTTGAAAGTTGTACCAGTGAGCACTGCAAATACAGCTGGATCCCAGCCTCAAATACCACTGTTCCTCTCTTCCTGTGCAATGACTCATGCAAATTCATTTAAACATCCTTATTGATAAGTCCTACCAGGGCCTTTGCTTCTCCGTGCCCAAACTTGACCCAGGGCAGCATCTGAGAGCTCAGACCTGGTATTTTGTTAGCCAACGCCAGGTCTCTTATGCTGCTGAAAAGCAAAATCCCAGTTCCGGATGCCTTCGAAACTTTGGGATTATTTCCCATCTGGACTCAGTGTCAATGGATCTGCCTTCCAGTGTTAATTACTTTTGTTATATACTTTAACATGGGTATTAGAACGATGCATGCAGTTTTGCATCTGAAACCTCTGCTCTTGTGAAATGTATCTTGTGTATTAGCCTAGCTGGAGATCTGGAAACCAGATCTTGGGATGAAACAGAAGATGGTACATGCTTTTGCCTTGAGTATGGACAAGCTGGGCCTTTGTACTGACTTGGAGGAATGTGGTTACTAACAATAAATATCCTCCCAATTTTCCTCTTCTCCAAAGTAGCTGGTCCATACCCGGGCTTGTTTTTGTGGTAACCCTTAGGGTGAGTGCAGCAGAAAACGTCAGAGCTCTCATGAAAAGCATTTGATATGTTTTATGCTCTGGGATTGGAAACTAGATTAAGCCCTGACTGCTTGCAGACCTGCCATAGCTGGGAAATGTTCCTAGTTGCTTCCAGACTTGTAGACGGAGTGAGTCTCTCCAAGATCTTCAGAAGCGGTGTGTGAAGGAGAACCTCCTGGAACGTATCGTAGAAAAGCTCCCTGGCCTGGCTGAGATGAAGGAGACCAGTGGAGCGGGAGCGATTTCCTGTGGGTGAATTCCGATTCAGTACCTGTCGGAACTGGAAAATGTTGGGGGTTCAGACTGTGATGGTAGAGATTTACTCTTCCAGGGCTAGATCCACAGACCAAGGAGCAGAGCCTGCCGTTAGCCTGCGATGAGTGGCTGTGATGTGGGTTTGGAAACCTCTGTCTAATGCCCGGTAAATGAGTGTCTACACTGAACAAAACAAGGATTGCCACACTTGCCAGCCATGTTGGAGAAGCCTGTGGGGTGGGTGGGCACCAGAGTTTCAAGCGATCCCTCTCTCTCAGAACCAGTCTGCCCCGAGTCAATGGTGAACAACGTCGGGACAGAGTAAGCGATCTGTGCTGCTGCTTCTGCTGTGTTATTTATTTGTGGATAAATAGAGGCATTTAATTAACCAGACATATAATTCCACTCCTTTTTAATAAGCTTGAATTGCACGCAATGAGCATCTTGATGCAGGTATGGAAAAGCAGATTTGTTTATGCCAGTTTTAAACATAGGTCACGTTATTTTGGATACTAGCGATGTTAGACTGCAAGTCTAATCTCTTCTCCGTTAAGGTCTCGCTTTTTATTTAGATTTTAAAACTGTATTCAAATGAGGTTTTGACCGAAACTGAATCACTATGTACTTGAAAGCTAAAGAGCTTATCAGGCATCTGATAATGTTTTCAGGATTTCCCCAGATTAGACCGCGGAGTGTACAGACAGGAAGCTGAAGTATCGAGCGCCTGACCAGAGCTTCCTCCTGCGCAAGAGTGGGGGTTTCTCTGACTCGAATCTTTAGCTCTACGTGCATGGTCTGAGCCTTGAAATCTAAAGGATAAAAAGCACCCAAATCTCCTGGTTGGGTCCTCCGAGCAAGGCGAATGGAGCACTTCATTTAAGCCCCGCTTGCAAGGTCAGCAAAACAGGTCTCACCTCTCCCCGCCGTTGCGTTACCTTCCTGGCTCTTTATCAACCAGGGAATCAAAAAGGGACTTTCCAGAGCTATAAACATGTGCGCTGAATAGATGGAATGAACCCGTATGCAAATGAGTTTTGATTCCCTTCCCTTTATAAAGTTAAAATGTTTTTGAGAGAGAAACAGATCCTCCAGAATGTGGGTGTCCCAGATTGTTACCTTGGACCGGCTGTATCTCTCTCCCTGCTGTCTGTCTGTCTGCCTTTCTTTCTGCCTGCCTTTCCATTGTAGAGAACAAAGCGGAGTGATGTAAAATAGAAAATGAGAAATGCAAACCTGTGGTGATTGAAGAGGAGGAAGGAAAATGAAACAGAAAAAGCTGAAGAGTGGGAAAAAGATAAAATAAAATGAATTTTGGGGATTCCACTGTGAGTAAGAGCTGAAAAAAACGTAAGCTGATTTATTACATGCTTGTCTTCTGCCTGAGAGCCGGTACGCTTTGTATATGTGAAAGGTAAATTGCACATTAAAGATTGAATTAAAACGCCAAATTCTTCCTCAATTCCTCCAGCTTTAAACCAGAGAAATTCTGTCAGCTTCGATAGATTTATGTTTTGTAAACAGCAGCAGAATTAAGATCAAGTGTTTTAAGTCATCTTAAGTTATATCTGTGCAAAAGCAATGAGAAATTTAGAACAACTTTTAAATACTGCTGTGTCAGGGAAGCTGCACGTTTTCTAATGCTTCTCTTCACCGGGCAGGAATTTTTTGCCATTGTCCTTCCAGCGCTTTTGTGACTTTATTCTGAATCCAGTGGCAACTCAAACAAGGGATGGTGGTAGCGTTATGTGCATTAATATTTTCCTTGCATTATGATCTATGTATATTCGTTTCTTCTTTTAAATCTGTATCTTAACCTACTTAAATAACAACTATTTAAGCAGGGAGAGCATGTGGGTTAGTTGATGCATGTATTTTTTTCTCTCTCTCCATCAAACGCCACTGATTTTGAAAGTACGATGTTTGATTGCAGTCGAGGGGTTTGACTGGCTGTACCTGGGTTTCTTTCACATTGGTCCTTTACTTCTTTGAAGATGATTTTTTTTTTTTCTCTATGTGCTCTGAGCTTACCTAGGCATCCAGAATTTTGTTTTACAGCATGGAAAAAAGAGATGGAGGAAATGCCACAGTCTTCCACGGTGGAATTTCCAACAAATTCCCCATTGGGTTGGAAAGGTGCAGAGATGGGATTCTGGAGCCTGCAGAGTGAGGCAGCTTCCCTCCCCCTATCAGTCTGACGAGAGACAGGCAGTTACTCTTTTCTTCTTCTGAATAGTTTGCTTGCTGAAAAATGCAGTTTTGAATGAACGAAAATTATTTACAAAGCTCAACTGAGTGCAGCAAATAGTATTGGATAAATAATCAAAAAGTAAAAATATTTTAACATTTTCAGAATGAAACCTTAATTTTTTCTTTAAAAATACTGTTTTCATTTTCTTAATTGCCCTCATGCAATAATAATAAAAGAAACAAAGTTTTTTGTTTTAGGCCAAAAAAACCCTTGTAATGTAGCTAAAATGAATGTGTTTTGTCTTCAGAAAATAATTAAAAAAAAAAAATCATTCCAGGTTCAGCCAAATGACATTTTTCTTCTGCCTTATTTTTTCTTCTTTTTGGCTGGTGGATGCAAAAAAATTGCTAATTGCCACAGCTTTGGTGCAGACCGTTACTGGGACCAGCTATATTTCATGGTCATCTGGGAGAATGTTGAGATTTTATTTTCTGTGGGAAACGGTGATGAAAATGTGAATTATTTTGATGACAAAAATGTATACTTCTATGTCTTTTTATCGGTCAAATTAAACACACTATCCATCTTTTATCATAATTAAAAAAGAAAGGAGAAAAGTAAATTTTCATTAGTGAAAGAGATTTTTGTGTATGATTTTTGAACCAATTCCCTAATGTCGCGAGCAAGGCTTCAGCTGCTCGCTCTTCTGTAGCGCTTCAGCTCTCCGTACGCCATCTCAATTTGCTTCGGGGACAGGGCTTCACAGGTGCTTGAAACAGTTTTGTTGCTGGGTAAGCAGGGCCGGGAGCTCCCGGGGGGAGCGGGAGTTTGAGGATCGCCGTCTCGGCCGGACAAGGGCCTGAGGTTGCAATGGGGACTCTTCTGCAAGAAAGAGGTTTCAAATATGTCAGTGACTACCTGTGACCTTCTTGGGAGGATTCATTGAGGAGAAGTCTGAAAAAATTGATTCAAAGCTGTGTTTAATCCTTTTGTGGATACGGGATATCCCAGTCCCTACTGGCAGCTCTGGTGATCTTCTGTTAAAAGCCTGTGCGTGCACCAAAGACTGTCTTTACTTTTCACTGTAGTCATTAGTTGTAGTCAACATGCTTGACTAAATATTCTAGATGTCATTATGTGGAATCTAAACAACACCTAAAATTATTTTCTTTAAAATCAGATCTGGTGAGCTCAAGGGGAGCAAGATTTAAAATCCTGAATAGGAGGCGAGCGTATCCCAGAGGAAGGCAGCGGCAGGTCCCCGCAGGCTGGCTGTGTTTTCTAATGGAGTCCCTTCGGAACAAAAATCTTGGACCATTTCACATGCCCGAAAAGGAGCCGTCTGCACCTGCAGGCAGTCCCTGGCAGCGTCCAGAAAGCGGCTCCCACCTCTGCCTGCCAGCGCCCCTGCCTTGCTGCCAGGAGTGTGGGATAGATGTGCATTTTTTTATCTTCTAAATGAGGTTGTTTATGGACCAGTTTCTGGTGTCTGGCAGCAGTGGTCCACAGCCCACAGGCTGCGTAATGCTATCTAAAGAGCTTGCGGTGGTTAGGGTGCCTTAACTGGGTCACAATTCATTGCTCTCAGACTGCTTTGCTAACCGTCATGTACCTTCGTCTGAATTAACTCTGGCCAGTTTCCACAGTTCTTGAGCTGTTTCATTAGTCTAATATTACACTGGTTTATTTCAGTGAATTAATATTGAAATGGGCCATGTATGTATTGACGGTTTGTTTGCTATTCACAGACTACTTTATTTTCAGTAACTACAGTGGAGTTACAATATAAAATATAAGGACAGTAATCTTTTATATTTCAAGGATTTATATATTGAACCTGTCTGAAGAAAAAAAAAATCTCTGGCTTCTAATGGATTAATAACATTACAGTTATTTATCACAATGTGTTTTTCCAAATAAACTCCTTGCTGGGTGATGGTCACATTCCTTTTTTAAATAATGGGAGGGTTACAAAAAAGTGATTAATTGATGTTTGCCTGTTGGGTTTTTAACTACTTACACAGAGCCTAACCATTTTGCGTTAGTAATATAGAGTACCGTAGTTATGCAGCAACAAATATTGTAAAGATCTGTGTACTTTCAGCAGTTGAAACATTGCCAGTTCTTTTGAATTATTAAAAATGTGGAAATTGGAAGGGAAGAAGAAATGGCCATCTAGTCTCTCCTGTTTACTTTTTCCCCTCTTCCTATAGTCTTGTGTGTTTAGATCACATCTGAAAGATATGAACTGACCAGTCATTTCAAGCTCGCCCCGTTCCACTACGTTTGTCAGGAATTGATTCAGATGAACAGTTCATCTTACCACCCTGCCTGCCTCTTCACGGTCTGGGAGACAGCATGTGTGTGCCACCTCCAGCATCGCCGCGGGTACGGTGATCAGATATCCTGACCAAGGGAGGAAGTCTTGCTGGGTCGGGAGACAGCTCCACATTCGAAGAGGTAGGCCTTTTCCTTCTTCCTCATTATTAGTCAGCTGGTATGAAACTTCTTGTTTGTTTAGAGTAAAAATTTATTGCTGAAATTATAAAGAATAGGGAGAGACGGAGTTTCACAGAGTTGCAAGGGCTTTTAACTTCTCAGTTCTCATTACCCTTGTCACCACGCGGAAAACTGGCTTTCCAGTTATCCCTCCTGTTTCTCACAACACCTGGGCACTGTTAATACAGCTGTTACTGCAGTGCAAAATATGTGTCTTAGGCTGGTTACATTCCTCCGCACTGTGTTTGATCCCGTCATCTGAGAATATATTAAAAAAAAAATTACGGAGCCCATAAATTTTTGTATCTTTCAACACAAAAAACCAGCTGAAATTGTCTCCAGGGCTGTAACCTACTATGGCTTACTGTGAGTATAACTGAAACTATACTACATTGTAACTAGACTGTAAGTATATGCTATAGAGATTACTAAAAATAATACTTAGTATTAGAAGTCTTTATTATTATTGCTGATGGCCAGAACTTTGAAAAAATATGAAATAACATTTTCACTATGCAGTTTTCCATATTACTGTTTTAACCAGCTGCTATGTATATAGACATATATAGATGTAAATATATATTTTTCCTAGTGATTTATGCCTGGTATGTATTTTGCCACATATTTTTTCTTTAAATTAGTGAAAAATGAAAAAAAATCAGTAAGTTTTAGGTCAAAAAATGAAATGGAATATGCAATCATTTTTATCTTTGATGAAGGAAAATGGTCTGTTGCACAAAGTACTGTTGTTGGAAAATGTGATTAAAATGGAGACAACAGAATTGAACCTCCAGATAAGCAGAGTGGAATAATTCTACAGGAGAGGAAATTGAATGTTTGTTATTCGTGACATAGACATTGGCAGTAGAAATATAACTACCACTTGAAATTAAAGATGCGTCCAGAAAATAACTGGGAGTTTCACAAAGCATGTTGGGAACAAATGCACTTGCTTCTGCCAAGCCCCAAACATGTGCTTGGGCTAATACCAATTCATCATGAGATGTGATTTTTTTTTTTTTTCAAATACAAATTAACCATTCCACATTTTTTTAAAAACTTTTTTTTTTTTTTTTTTTTAAATTTTTGGTGGGGGGACAATGAAACTGTCTGCGTAGTTGCTAGGCTGAAGGCATTATGGGCCTGATGCATCTGACATCTTGAAGGCTTCGGGAGAGGGAATACCTACAGGCAGTTCCTCATCTGACATTGCTGATAGTCATGGCTGATGTGGTGACTTGGAGCAGGGTGTGCTTGGCACCAACGTACCTATGTCTGACGGGAACTGTTGGATACTGGCAGAGTTTAGCTCAAGAGCAAAGCTTGGGTTGCTTTTTCTTTAAGCTTGCACCAAAACTTTGGTCTTGGATTTTTCAGTGGTGAACATGATTTTTATAGAGCACGGAAAGATTGATAGCTTCTCTGCATGTGAGCACTCTTTGCCTGTAAACATGCGTATTAGCTTTACTGAAAGGGATGAACAACATTTAAGGCGTGTTAAGATATTGGCAGTGTTTGCCTTGTACCTAAGCAATGGTGTCAAGAATTCCTTGTTGATCCTTAATTCATGAGCAGAGCCACTCTGCTGTTGGTAGGAGTGATAGAAGAAGACCTGGTCAGCGTAGAAAGGGCTTGACTGTTTTCGGTGTGGTGTCGTGTAACCCTGAGTGGGGACAAGGCAGGCTCCCAGGGGCCCAGCACACCGTGCAGCTCCTATAGAACAGTGAGTCGGGGAAGAAATTTGAATTACTGTGGAGAGCAAGGGAGGTTGCCTGCTCCGGGCTGAGCGGGGACAGCTGGGGCCAGGGCAAGTAGCCGGCCCGGCCAGGGGACGTGGGGACGCTTCCTCTGCGGGAAAGTTCAAGAAACCCGGGAAAGTTGAAGAAATGGGGAGTTTTTAAATGGAGAAGACCAGAAAGTCCAGGTAAGGGTTTTAAAGGTTGATGGTCTGGGTTTTAAATGTTGAGGTCTGGGTTCATCACGCTGAGCAGGAGTTTCTCGCTGCCCAGTGCCCTACCAGCGAATGCGCAGGCAGGTGGGAGGCCGGTCTGCAGCTGGCAGCGCCGGCACAGGGATGAATGATATCTGCCCAGCAAGCTCTGCAGAGCGTGCAGCCCACGGCCCCGCTTCTGAAACCCTCAGCTCTCATGCCCTGTGACACAGTGGGCCAGTTTTAACCTGAGAGCTTCTGCTGAGTTCGAGTGTATGGCTGCCTCTGGTGTCGCTGTGGTCCTTTCTGGCTGTGAGTTTTTGGTTTTTTTTTTTTAATCTCAAGATCTCTAGAATGACTTAATCTTCCATTTTGCCCTCTTGTTTCAACTAACCAGATGTCAGTGTAGCTGTGAGATATGTATTTTTCCACTAGCTGTGGGGAAAATGTATTTAACTAAATAAGGGTGAAGAAGATACATTATGCTCCTAATGAAATGTGACCATGTTCATATTTTATTTCACGTTCCCCATCGGTGCTGATTAATTACCACCAGTGATGAGCTCATTTGAATAGTATCTGGATTTCGTGTGAAGCTGCAGTAGATCATTGACTGGTTAAGAAGCATTAAAATCTCACTCTTTGGTTGTATGTTCAGACAAATGTAGGTGTTGTATTGAAAAGAAAGGTAGTAATGGCAACATAGAGGATAAAAGTAGGAGATGATAAGGAAAATGCAGAGAACTTACACATTCCATTAACTTGATTGCTTTAGGATCTCTGTTCTTTTCCTTTTAAAACATATTTAATTCAAAGGAAACTTATGGAAGAATAGTCTTCAGGCACTTAACATTACTTAATCACTCTAAAAAGGTTTGCCTTTTGTTGTAGCCGTAAAACTTTATACGAAGATTGCCTGTTAAGTATCTGTCCTGTAGGAATAGTTAATTCTGGTGTAATAAGATCTCTAAGCTTTGAGGTACTAAGTGACCTTGCTGGAACAGGAAAAAATGACGTTTCCTCAAAAAGTAGATTTATGGCCTGTTGAAAAGACTCACCTCCTCACGGCCCTTGCAAAGGCAGAACAATATAATTTTATGGGCTGTCTTCTTGTTTGCAAATGCATGAATTTAATCCTTGAGCAAATGAGTTCTCAGGGGGAGGGGGGCTCTCCAGGAATGACTCTGAAAGGAGAGAGGATGGCACACGTGAAGTTGATAAAGGGTCAAAGCAGAACGTGGCTGAAATCGGCATCATGGTTTTTTAAGATCAGTGAGAACTAATGCACTGCGATGATATTGAACTCGGCAAGCAAACTGAGAGAGAGACTTAGACCTTGTCTCCTACTTAGTTAAAAATCCTCTAAAGCCAACTTACCTTGCAAATGACTGTGGAATTATGAGGATGCACCAGTCCATGCCTGCCCTTTAGGGATTTCACTAAAACGCCAGCTGTGCTGGTGGAGAGCTCATCCAGCCTGTCCTCCCGGGGGAGACCTGTGGGACAGGTCCATCCCAGAGCTTTGGGAGGGAGCGGAGCCGCCTGCCGCAGCGGGCGCTGCAGGTTCCCAAATCCGAGATAGTAATCTTAAAGCATATCCCTCTGTGTCCCTGTCTTGGGGATGTCTGCTCTCCATGCTTGTCTCCCTGGAAGGTGGCAGCTCTGCAGGCACCCGCCCAGGAGGTGGGAGAGGTGGGTTTAGCTTGCCATGAGGGCTGGGGAGCCCCCCACGCCGCACCCCGGTGCTCAGCTGCCATTCTGGCCTGGGTGGGGGCTGCTGCGGTGGGGCCACCAGCAGGGCCTGAGCTAGCTCGCGTAGAGCTACTGCGGGTCCATTTACTGTCTTTCGTGGAGGGGGATTTAATATTTTTCCCTGTCGTTAGCGTGCCTGGTTGTGCAATGCAAAGGAGTGCCAAGTTAGGCATCCCCAGCTGCACGTGCTGAGCGTGCTGGTGCCCAGGTAGTGCCAACTCCTCCCAGCTGCTCTGTAGAAATGCTGTGCACTTAGCACAGGCGGGGGGAATGCCCTGAGGGCTGGGCACTTCCATCCTTTGCTCTTCCCAACCCTTCCTCTGTTTTACCCTACCATGTTTTCATTGACAATCTTTTGATTTTTTTTTTTCCCTGCTTGAGATTGGAAGAGTGATTACCACCGAAGGGCCGGGCTGCTGGCGAACGTCTTGCTTAACCTCAACAATGATCTTCTTGGCAAGCGGTACTCCAGCACTTCCAATCAGAAAAATCAGACAAGCAAGATTTATTGCCATGGTATCCTATTTCAAAGTTGCAGATAAAGTTGTGCATAATTTGAGGGCCCTAACAAGAAATTACTTTTTAATTTGTTTTTTCTTTCCTGTAATAGAAGTTTCACAGAGTCAACTGACAGATCAGTGGGACTGAACTGGGCCATGGGTACCACAAGACAGTTACAGTGCAAAAATGTTTGTTCAGAGAAATGGTTAAAGAAGCATATTTTTAATTTCTGTTGTTTGGCTGACTGGTTCAACAGCCTAAGAAAACAATTACAGCCGTAAAGGCATGGGCACGCTGTTGGATAGCGCAGCGGCGGAGCTGTTGGATATCCTGCCAAACGACGCGCTCTGCGCTGAGCCTCTGCTGGTTTGGCTGCTTATGTCGCTAATTTAGCTGAAAAAGTGACACGGGGTGTTATCAAGAATCGTTCATTGCAATTTTCTCAGGCGTTTGTTGCTCATTTGAGATGAAGGTTTAGAGATAAATTTAAGAGTGGGTACCTAGTTAAATTAAATGATTTAGAAAACCAGAGAGTAATTGCTCTAGGACAGGCTGTACAGAGAATAAGGTTTTCATATCTACGCAGTGCTGGCTGCACAGTCACTGGTAACCCTGTCTTCAGCTGGACTAGTGAGCTTTACTGGGGGAGCTTTGAATTCCTGCCAGGGCTGGGCAAATTTTTGGTTGGAATGAGTTGGGCTTTTTCTAGTAAAAAAATTGGAACTATTTTGCAGCTTTGAATCAAATTACTTTCTCAGGGAAAAGCTAGAAACTCCTTGGTGCTTTTTAATTTTCTTTCAACACTTTTACTTAAAAAAAAATTATACTTATTTATAATTTAAGAAAAACAATACTAAACCAAAATAATTCATTCTCTTTGAGCCATTCTGTTAAGTAAATTTACTTAAATTTAGTTTTTAAGGCTAAAAGATTTAATTTGAAATCCCTTTGACCTCCAACTATTTTATCCCAAAGGGATTTTTTTTTTTTGTGATGCTTCATGTCACTGGAACATAAAGAAATATGTTTAAAATGTTCCAAATAAATCTGAAATTATTTTTTCTATAACTAAACTGGCACTGTTTATACATGGTGCTATGCAGACATGACGCTTAATTTACAGGTGAATGCATCATCCAACATCTTATCCAATCTATTTTTCCTCAAAAATTCCAAGTTTGGGGTATGAAGTTTAATGAAACTGGTGACTTCTCTTAGCTCTGTCAGAAGCGACAAGGTGTTTCCTGTCTGAGACGTCAGCTTTGATCTTCGGTGTGTTTGAACAGTATTTCTCTGTAGTCCAAAATTCCTGCCTTTGGGTGAGATCGTCACCTGGGATGAGGCTGACACATCGGACAAAGCTGCGTCAGGGCACGACCGTGCAGCTGTAATACTGAAGGCTTCTGCTTGCCTTTTTGCCACCTAGACTCTGAAGGCTATAAAGGGCCGCACCAGTGCCAGATTTTCTTCTTCTGAGCTTCTGGATGGACTATTTTGTGAACAAAGTTTGCTGTGTGACTCTGGAAGATTTTACCTCTGTGTCGTCGTATTAAAAAAAAGGGAAAGAAATTTATAACTTACCCTTTGAAATTCTCCGAGGCTTCCAGAAAAGTGCAAAATGTTATACTGGTATACTCCTTGGTTATAAATTTTGGTTTTTATTAGTAAGAATTCTGCTATGTGTTAGGGCACATTCTGTCTGTGTGTGTGGCCACTTCTGGTGCCAGAAGAAAATATAAAATAGCCTATTTTTCAATAAATACGTCCTTGAGCCATTATTCTGCAGCTGACCTACAGTCTGGGTAGAGTTGCTTTGGCTGCAGTGAAGGTTTCAGTCTTCCGTTTTACAGCACCTGGAAGAAGGCCAGGCACCGGAGAGAGCAAGCAGGAGTATGAGATACTACTGTGCGTCAGGACAGCCTTAAAATGAATGTCGTGTGATGAATGTATTCTCAGCTTTGAGAACTGAATTCCATGGGTTGTAATTGAATCCGCTGTCAGACCCATGGGGCTCAGTTCTTCAGCTTGGATATTTCTGTCTTCACATACACAGGAGATCAAAGAAGCACTTGATCATTCACTGACTCTTCCGGATGGTGATAGCGGCAAATAGGAAAGAAAGAATAACTGATGTGAATCATTTTAGCAGGGAGGTTTCATTGCAAAGGCCAGGCTCTCTCATGTTAAATAGCTATACAGTGATTGAATCTTTCCTTATCTGATAGGCTTCATGTTGCTGCTCACTGTTTAATTCACTCTGTTCTTTCCTCTCGGTTTTATCAAGGTTACATATAAATCCCGGAGATATTGTCGATTGAATGACTGTTCCCAAATATTGCAAAGTGGTGCAGCTATGCTGAGCTGCACTAGACCAGTGCAACCCTGGACCTCCCCGGTCTGAATGCCAGGTTTGCCAACCGATAATCCGCTATAACCTCCTCTGTCTGGTACCACTGCTGTACAGTTATTCTTTTGCTTTGTCTTATGCCACATACCCATTTTCAGCAAAAAAAAATTTCTCAGTTGTGACTGTAAAGAATATGCATTTGCACCAGCCACCAGCACCCTTACGTAAACACAGATTTGCTTTCCCGAAGATGGTAATGTGCTCCCAGAGTGTTTGGATTAGGGAGCTTCTAGTGTAATCAGTGATGGCTTCTAGTGTAATCAGTGATGGCAACATGTGTGCTGTTTGAGGGCTCGGCAGCACAAGCATCCCCTTATAGGGGGATTCATTCAAGTCACAGGCTGATGTTTTTTTTCTTGGAGGATCTATGTTCAAATTTTTCATTCAGGCATCAGGAAAATAATATTTGTGGTCTTTAAGCATGTAAAGAGTTATCATTACCAATGAGATTTCCACCTCTTCCTTGCAATAATATCACCTTCCTAAATTACATTTTTCCAACTCAGTAAAGTGAATCATGCACTGATCTTATCCCTGTGGTGCAATGCTCTTAAAAGCATAGAAATGTTAAAATCCCACAGGTGCAGGAGCAGCGTGTTCAGCTAAGTAGCTTAAAACTGTCACGAGCTTTTTATTCTGAAAATGTATTTACACTAAAAATAATCAGCTTATAATCACTGTTGCCTGTGGATACAGATGTACCTTCATACTGATGTGCTTTTCATATAAATTTTTATTCTAGGGGTTGAAGAGTTTCTTTGTGGCTGTCTGAAATGTATCATGCTCACCAGACTAGAAGTTATAGTTCTTGGAAGAGCTTACCATTTCCACCAGCTCCTGCTGTGGGAATATCCATTAAACAAGAGGGATAAATGCACAAAGCAAAGGACGATATTGATGGGTTTTTTTTTTCATTTCCTTTACCATCCCTGTCAGAAAGAGGAAATGAAATTTGAGGTCAGAGTCAGCAAAATCTGCAAAAGAAGAGAGCACGACGGAACGGTTTTATGGGATGTCTAATGCAGGCAGCGTGGTGGATATTAGATGGCTGAAGGTGCAAAACTTCATCCACTTCCTTCACTATGAAGCCCAGCCTCCAGGCAGTGATGCAGCAGAGAAGCCGATGCCTGTATGGCGGTAACCACACAAGGCCACTGATGAAATCAAGATGGTCTTTGGTACAGCAGTCTTTGCAGTCCCGTCTCTTTCAGGGCAGTCCTCAAAGTCTGGTGTAAGTAATGCTTTTTTTTTTCTCAAAAGCCTACAGTAAGTCATGAACTAATAATAGCACTATTGTCGTTATCTCAAATTAAGATAAAGTAGCTAAAACACGGAGGGGTGAACAGGTCACTATCATGTAAGTGAGGGGACAGATAGAGGGCTGATAATGGCTTGCGCCTGCGATCGTACTCGCAGGAAGGGCAAGGGGGTTCCCATGGCAGGCCAGAGCCTGTATACCCCCAGAGTGCGGCTCCTCGCTCCCTACAAGTTCACACACCAGATCACCACACCTTCGGTGAACTGCGAATGGGATATCGCTACCAAATAGTTGGTAGCTACGTCTGCACGGTGCCGAACCTCCCCAAGTGCCACGGACTGCGGGTGTCTAGGTGAAAGTCATGAAACTTCTGTCTAGCTCTTGAGCCGCAGATCTCCATGAATGTTGGGCTGGTGTGTAGGAAAACAGTCGTGCAGCCCATGTGTAATGAAAAAGTAGTTGGTATTTGTGTCCTGAGCAAGTATATGTTCTGATCATAGCTGTTTGTGTGAAAATTGGTGAAGGAAAGAGCTGTTCCCAGAGTTTGTTATTCTCAAGCCTTTTTTCTCTCAAAGCTGCCTAGGTGTTTTCTGTGCTCTACAGTTGCTGCTGGGTGAGAGAGAACAGATTGAAATGATTAGGCACAGAGTTATACTGAAAGCAGAAGCAAGCCTGCCTTTCAGCCCCACTGCGACCGATCATTCAGGGTGTTCTTCCTTTGCTACAGGCTACTGTAGTTACTTTCGAACCTTGCTTGCCGTGGTTGACATGGCATCTCCTTTTTGGATATTCTTGAGATCTTTAAACCGGATGGTTTTCAAGTCCCAGACTGTCCTACTGACAGTGCTGTGTCTTTCAGCAGAACAGAAAATATTTTTAGCATGCGGTTTCAAACCAAGGTACCTTCTGTCTGTCTAATTATGCTGCCTCGCAGTATAGACGGTTATTCTACTTTCCTGTAACCAGGGCAGCCCTCAGAATGCCCCAGCCTGCAGCTCACACCCCAGCCAGCCTGCATGGGGATACCTGCCTCTCAGCACACCGAGGTAATGCAGTGTCACACACAGTGCCAACGGTAAAGTGACTCAGTGACTGATTTCCTGACGCTCTGTCAGATGTATGACGTGTTATGTCTATTAATTGATACAAGTCCTTACTGAATTCACCAGCATTGTGCACAAGCACCAGAAGTGAAAGCATCACAACTCTGATGCCTGCATCTCTTCTGAAGGGTTTTCTCATCTTCTCCTGTTGCCTGACTTACAAAACCGATCTATTTAATCTGATCCTCTACATGTTTCATTTTGGAGTGCAATTCTGATTTTTCGTTGTACTTTTTTTCCTCTTGGCAGAATCGTTCTGGTGAATTCAGCTATATTTGTTAGTGTTGCTGTGGATTTGAAACTTGATTTTGGGGGCAAGCAAAGCGTTTGTTAAAAAGGTATACCCTCTCTATATCTTTTTCAAGCTGATCTATGCCACCTTCTGGTGCTTATTCACAGATCCTACTCTGTTTTGTTCTTAATAAATCAACAGGCTGAATCCCCCGGCACAGCTCTGGCAGACCAGCAAGGCTACCTACATTTTGCAGATGAATAAACTGAGAGTCCAAACACTTAAAATGGAGAAGCAGCCCTGAATTCTGTTGCATGCTTGTTGCTCTCCACTTGTGGCTTTCTGCTTGCTATTCGTAACAAACAAATGAGGGCAAACACATACACCCTTCTTCTTCTGGTATGAGCATGCCCCAGCGTCACCCACTGCTGCTGTTTGTGCGGTTTGCTGCCTCCTTGGCTGACGTTCTGTCCCCACTTCTTGGCCCTTGATCCCTCCCTGCCTCTCTCGGGGCACCTCTCTTGTGGTTTTTTGGCTTTTCTGCCCTGTATATTGTGGGATTGTCTCTTTCTTTTTTTTTTTTTTCTTTTTTNCAGGACTCTTTTCTCCCTGCTTCAAGATAGTGCTTGAATCTGGTGGAAAAAAGCAAACCTCGTGTGCTGGAGGGGCTTGTGCACTACTTCAAAAGCAGAAGGGAAACAAACGGTGAAGCAACACAGAGAGGGGAGTGGACAGAGGCAGAGAGAGAGAGGAGCTGCCGCAGCAGTAACAGGTCTGTAGGTGTTCGCATGTTTTTCATTCCAGGTAAGGTGAGGAAAGTGCCCTGTGGCATTGAGCACTGCTCCCTTTTGCTGCCTCCCACCCCTCATCTTCTCCTTAAGCCTCTGCATTCCTTCTTTATACCGTGTGTGCCTTGTCCAGTGAATGCTGATGAGAGGCGTTACTGCAGGCTGCAGACAGGCGTTTATTCTCAGCAAATGATCTCGGGCCTTTTCAAATGAGTGGCTGTGCGTTGCACGCTCCTCTAGAGATGGCTCTGTGCTTGCTGCCCTTTGGTACCCCAAGACAAGATAGCTGTTGTCAACTGTGGCTCATCTTTTTGGCTAGCGTCCCTTTTTACTTCCAGGAAAATGATAAGTTTATGTCAGGTTCAGTAATCCTGATGCCTGCACAGTTGAGAGAAATAGCACTTTAATGTGAGTGTGAGTGTGCATGTGTATATACGGAAACTACAGCTTTGACAAGCCTCTCATCTGCCTTGGGAAAGAAACAGCAGGGTTCAAAAGCTGCAGAGTCGCAATATGCTGACTAAGGTCACTGGTTTACAGTGACTCACAATCTGTTTTCCTGGCAGCCCAACCATACAGCAGGTTGTGCTTTTTTAATCTTCTGTTTCTTTCCTTTAAAAAAACGTCTACATCAGAAAAGTTAATACCTAAAGGTATCCTGGAAGGTCTGTCCCTTTGACAGGATACCTGTGCTCAAGTACAGAAATCTCTGTTCACTGGCATCCCTCCCTCACTCTGCTGTACTAGCCTATCTTTGCACTGGCAAAGAGACACTCTTAAAATTTACATTAGGTTAAAGTTATTATGAAAGATATTTGCTAGGTTGTCTTTCTGCTAGTCATCCTTATTTTCCATTTTCTGACCGCTCACTGCCGACCTGGAGAGGAGCGTTGGGTGGCAAAGCCAGCTGCAGCAGGCTCTGCCATTATCTCACTGAGGCACTGAGATGTCTCGGGTTGCCATTAAGTGTCTAGTTTCTAAAATGAGGGATTTTTCCACTTTTTTTTTCTTTTCTGTGCTAAAGATAGTACTTACACTGCCTCAGCACTTATGGATCATAGAATCATAGAACTGTTTGGCTTGGAAGGGACCCTAAAGATCACCTAGCTCCAACCCCCCTGCCATGGGCAGGGGCACCTTCCGCTAGACCAGGTTGCTCAAAGCCCCATCCAACCTGGCCTTGAACACTTCCTTGAATACTTGGAATTAGTCAAAGAATGTCATTTGTTAGAAGAATCTGCCAAGATAGGATTTTTTTTACGTTCATTTTTCTAATTTTTTAAAAGTTTTTCTCTGACTTTCCTCCCCTTTGTTTTCCTCTCTTTTACCCCACAAAAATTTTATTGTCTACTACCTGTTGAAAAAACTACCGATTTTGGAACAAACAAACATACAGTCATCGGGAAAGGAAGCTGTTTCATTTCAAGATGTGAAGGAAATTTTAAAATCAGATTTGAAATAAAAATACGTTGCCCAGAAGATTTGTCTGTATGGATTAATATCTGCTGCTTGCCGGTAAACTCTGCTGCCGTGCAGGTGATGGCAGAGCACCACAAGCCTTCATGCATTGCCGCCGAAGTACCAGGCAGCACTTCCTCTGTGCTGCGGAGGTACCTCTCAGAAGCAGGTCACAGATAAATGAACCAATTTGTATCAAAATAATCATCACTGGGATGATTCTTTCAGCTTCATAATAGTGTATTAAAAAACGACCGTTAATTTGTTGTTTAGAAAAAAAGCCGAACCCAGCCAAGCATTTCCACTTTCTATAGATAGCAATTCAATTACTGTTGTGCTGGAGTTAAATCTCTTGGTATTCCTGTGAGAAATTTTATTCTTTATTTATTCTCATTTTATAGACTGGGACACAGGGACATGCTTGGCTGAGGACACAAAATGAATCTATTTGAAGTTTTCTAGGAATTTTGCCATAGTTAATATCCCTGGTTGAAAGGCTGGAGTATAAAGGAGGCTGTCAGTGTTATTCGTAGCCTAGCCCTCCTCTGAACAGATGGACATTTCTGCACTGTGGGCATTTTCTGCTTGCACTGTTGCTCAGAAAGTTGCTCTGCCTATTCCTGCCAGGGAGAGATCTTACAGGAGAGGAAAATGCCTCCCGATGCCCACGAATCACTGACCGCCATCGGAGGCAGGACCACCTAAATCACAGCCCCACTTCAAAAGCCCTCTGCTAACATTTTACAGCTTCACTTGTTCTTCACATTTCCTCCTTTCCGTGTTTTCCTGTGCAAGCTCAGGCAAGGAAGAGTTTTTCCTGGATACAGAACTCTGTGGCTCTTGTGGCGTTTTTGGGCACATTGCTGCCAATCAACCGGTTCACACAGAAAGCCCTTCAGAGTGGACCCGAGGCCACGGCACATCCTTCAGTGCCTGGGCGCTTGCACCATGGTAGGGGCTTAGCAGTGGAAATTTTTATCTTTTCTAGCATGAAAACAAAGCTCTTCTCTTGACTGAGATCTCACGCAGCACTGACAGCATTTGCTGGGGTGCTGCCGAATAACAAAGGGCAATATTTCCTTTAAAAAGCAGAAAGTGTATTAAAAGTTTCTAAGCCGTGTTTGTGAAAATCTTGGAGTCGCTTGATTAGGAGCTAGAAGTCGGTCGGACTCCTTCCCGCTTCCCCACTTCACCCTTGTTACTGCGTGATGCTGCAGCTGCTGTGATGAAAAACGGTTATTTAAAAATTTGCTTGTAGCTATGGCAACCTTCATGCACTGTATTTCAATTGAAACTCTCAAACAGCAGCAGAAGTTTCTTAATAGGATATTTATGAAGATTTTAGTCTTTGTACACTTTAAAATGGAAATATTCCATTTTTAAAGGGGGGTTATCAAAATGTCATTAATTTTGGAACCGCATCTTTGTTGTGAGAGCTGCTGCTTAGCTCTTTTTTGTGGGATTGGGTTTTTTTGTTTGTTTTTGTTTAAGATTCCTCTGGTTGCTTTAACTCTTCAGAGCCTAAGACCTGGGGCACTCCCCAAATGCCTGCTCCCCCTGTCTGCACCTGGCCTCCCGCCCTCTCGAGCGGCCGGCTGGTTTTGCGGTGGCGTGGTGGAGGGACCGGGCAACCCGTTGTGTTGGGATCAGGCCGGCGGGGCTGGAGCATTGCCAGGGATCTCAGCCTTTGCCTTCCCGCAGTAAATAACCCAGGCGGTTTATTTAGCCCTTTGCCCATGGAGTTGCCAGGTGTCTGCCTGCTCTCAGAGAAGCAAATCGATGTGCTTGCAGTTTAGATTATTTGGTACCTCCATGATATTTCAATGTTTCTTCTCAATGGCACAAACTTTCAGGGTGTACTCAGTTTGTCTAGGTACAGGTAGGTTTTAACCTCACAGACAACCCGGTGTGCTCGCTGCACCTCGGAAGGGTTAAATTTGCAAAGCTGCTGTTTTTCTTTTGTTTGCTTCCCTCTTCTTTTTCTCTGTGCATTCACACCTTCAAAATCATGAAGATAAAATTAAGGAAGCCTTGCTGAGACATACACTCTGCTGCCCTAAACCCCCTCGAGCCGTGATGATATGTTCTGGTGCCTCCGAAGTGTGGATTAGGTCTAATTAATACCGTTTCTTGATCAATGGTTTTGACACAAACGCATCGAAGGGATTTATGTTATTGCAGCTGTAACAGCAAGGGCTCTTTGCTAGGAAGCTCCCAGCGCTGCGGCGGGGAAGTTTGCTCCCAGTGACGGGGTTTTTGGCCTCCAGCCGCTGTAGGTGCGTGACTGCCCCATCACTCTTGGGTTTTTCTTTTTTTTGGGCGGGTTTGAAGCTACTGGTTTGCACTGGGAGATGCCTGAGGTGTGGACACGCACATTCCTCAGCCGCACAAATTTGTGTAACTGAGCCTTGGCACCTTTTGTCCGTACCAACGGGATTATTCCTGACCCATATGGTGAAATGTTCATCTTTGAAAATGCCTCGCAGTAGGTTATAATGAGCCAGCTGAGGAGGGGTTATCAAGGTATTCAGAGAGGATTTTTGTGTTTCTTTATTCTAATCTGTAGAAAAAAGAGTTGAATTGATCATGTTTCTCACATCTAAGAGAAAACACGTGACGGATGTGAAACACTCAACACCTTCCAGCCCTCCCGTTCCGCATTTTGGGGGACTGACATTGTCTCCACCCTCCTCCCGGCACAAGGGACATCCAGTGTCTAATCCATCTGCCAGTCTGCTGCTGTGATCAGATGAGACAGGACCAGGACACAGAAGAATAGATGCCTGTTAGGCAGCGCTCTAGAAGGGGAATTGCACTACTGCAAAAGAGATTAAATTAAATGATGAAACTTTGCAGTCCATTGACTGCGCTAAACCAACTACACTTTATTCAGGGTTGTGAAGCTCTAATGGAGACTGGAAAAGCTGCCAAAGGGGCTGGAATTGTATCTGTATTGGGATGGGAAGTTTCTGGTTCGATAAGAAATTAGAAGGATCAAAGAAAATAAGGCTGGGTGGGATCTTAAGGAATCCTCTAGTCTAGACCATGCAATGTGCTGAGAGGCATTAATAGACATCAAGGAGATGCAGAGCTTGGGTTCAGGACTGGATCTAGGCTTTAGCAGTTTTATGTCGTAAAGATTCCCTATCACAGTACAACCGCATATCAAAGGATTCGCACAGCCCTGCACGCCTTTGGCATGGAGGTGAACGCGCAGGAATGAGGAGAGCTGAGGTGTGCCCATCCTTCGCTGAGTACTAGCGAGGTCTTTTATAAACCAGCGCAGCATGAAAGGGGCTGGAGGTACAGGGCTGCAGAGACATCATCCAGTCCTGTCCGTCCTCTCTTCCACTGGATCTTACACAGAGAATAACTTGGTCAGCCCCGAGGATTAAAGCTCTTCTGCCTTTTTTGGAAAGTGCCACGTGCAGCATGCAGACACGCAGGGCTTCACTGCGTTGCCATCTGTATGGTGCGGATATGGCAGGACCAACGCCAAACGGTGGATTAAAATAGCGTTAACACCGGCTAGTTGGGGACGTTGAACTGAGGCAGTCGTACCATGAGCCAAAGCTTTCTGACTTAAGAAAAAAATATTATCTTCAGTTTGCATAGAGGCGGTCAAGAAGCTACGTTAGAAGCTATAGCATACCTTGTTATGTTCTTCTGTTTTGCTTGTTTGTTTTAAAGTCACATTGACTTCTGTCAGCAGTTGGAGAAAGTGAACACAATTAGAAGGCCAAAGACAGGGAATGGCGCTGGGAAAATTTGCTTCAGTAGGATTTGCGCCCCATATAAGCCAACTTGCAGCTGGCAATCCACCTTTGCTTAGATTTCATTTGAATGGGAATTTTCTCAGTTACTTTTTATGACAAGAAGATGCAGATGGATCTAAGTCTTTTCAGCAATTCAGTGCTTTAAGCTGCAAAACTACAATGGAATGGAAAATGCAATTTGGAAGGGAACCAACAATGTTTGTTTTCTTCTGTAGTTTCCCACTGACAAAAAGAAGGGGTTTTTTTTCCCCCACTACTCAAAACACAGAAACAAATTCTAGCAACAGCTCACAACTGGAAGGAATTAACCAAGTAAATACATGAGCTACAACTTATGAAAGCTGTTTTCAAAACCTGTTTGAAGGAAGCACTGAATCACTGCGCCTCCCCAGCACTCACCGGGTCGTGCCGCTGCTGCCGGAGCTGCTTGTGGCTGCCGGCACTGCTGTGGCCCGTCGCACCAATGGCCTGGTGGGACTGCCAGGAGAAGCTCTTGCGGGATATCTTATATGGAAACAAATGTACAAATATTTATAGGAGCCTTTTAAAATCTGTCTGTCACCCACCTGGCTTCCTTTATTCAGATACAATGTGAAGTTTCCCACGTATCTAGCCCTTTTCTAATTTAATAGATTAAGAGTTTTAAGACACATGACTCTCCATCTATATCTGATGGGTCGGTAACTTTGAAATTAGTCTCTGTAATTTTCTTAGTTAGCATTTAAAGTTTCATTACTCCATCCTGGCTAGACATGTGGCAAACTCTGGCCTCACAGTTCTGCTCTTTGGTTTTACTTTCCTTCAGCGATTTTTCTCTTTCCCCTTAATCTTGCAGCTCGCATCCTCAGGAAAACAAACAAACAAAAAGTGCTCTGAGTTTGTGGTTAAATTAAACCATCTCGTATAGACCCTTCTGAGGGCCGAGAAATCTGGTGATAAAGCCTGGTTCTCTGACGCAGACTCCTCAGAATTGGTTGAGAAACTGAAAATGTGCATATTTGAGCAGGACAAATATTTACTGTCTCCCGCCATCGGGCCCTGCCGCTCCAGGGGCCCTGGAGCCCCCCCGGGTCCGGCCCTCGTCCTGGGTGCGGGGGAGCAGGCCAGGGCAGGGCTGCAGCCAGGTTGGCGAGCGGGAGGGGCCCCTCCCTGCCCCGCCCTGCCCCACCCCGGGCACTACAGCAAACCCTGTGTGCTCTGGGTTGGGACCCGTGCTAATGTGGTCCTAGCTTCCAAAAAAAATAAGGCTCTTGGTTTCAGCAGGGGAAGGGAAGGGGAAGGAGGGGCGAGCTGGAGAGTGGGCATCTAGTGAAACAGGCTGCTAAGTGTCTGTCAAGCATTTTAGGGGGGAAAACAGAGAATGAACCTTTGCCAGTTCTATAGGTAGAAATTGTGAGAGAGAAGGCATTTTGCTTTAAGAATACTAGTTTTAGCAAAGAATTTGCAGGTGGTATTGGAACAAGGGGTAAAGTCAGTAAGGGGCTGTTCTCAAAACCATTACTTCCACTGACTTGCACTGGGAATTTGTCCCATTCCTTTCCTGGACTCTGCAGAAGAAATTCAGTGATCCCAGGCTTGTTTAATCAAAATAGCTCTGCAGTTGCCTTTGTTTCAGGGATTGTCTGTTTGCACAGAAGATTGCTCATCCAAACCTCAGAAACATTTGCTGCTTCTCCTTCCCCCGTCCCCAAAGAAGCCCACTTTGCAGCAGCGTGTAGCTCCCTTTCCTCAAGCTGCCTGCAGAGCTACTTGGGAAGCCAAACACGGCTCTCCAGATTTATTGAAATTCATCGCTTGCTTTTTGTCAGCAGTGCTGGGGTCGGTCAGAACAACAGGGCAAACACCTTAATAGGCAAGCCAAGAGCCCGTGTAGCATTTATCTCACACACACACACAAAGTTTGGATATGGCTCAGCTATTGCATTACAGGCAGTGCTGGTATTAGCTTCGAATGGTGTTGGAATTAAGTACAACTGGGCCTGTGTAGAAGCCTAGATAGCTGCTGAGCTTAATACTGAGCTGCAGAGCCGATTGCCTCCAGGGCTGTAGCCTGAACCCAGACCCAGCACGGAGCACCCTTATGGGTGCAGATCTCTGGGGGCAGTATTGCGGCGAAAGAAAGCTTTTAGCCGGCTCAGACTGCACACGGAGGCTGAAAGCCCCTGTCACCATGGAGGTATGGAGTGCTGCGGGGGCTGGAAAGGTGTGCCTGCCACTCTCTGTCCACGCTGGTGAAATAAAAGAGAAAGAAGCAGCTCTTCAGGTGCTTTGCTAGGAGAGCATATTACAGAAATAGAAACGATTCACCCGGCACTGCCCTCCTGTGGGTAGAGCTGCCTTTCCACAATGCACAGAAGCACCAAAAGTGCTCCTTCTTCACGTGCCGGAGAGAGGATAGTCTCCTCTGCTGCCAGTACTGCAGAAGTACTCCAATTAGTTAATGGTAGGGGTGTTTTCTGGATCTGAAAAGCTATGGCTGCTGTCCAAATCATCTAGGTCTTTTTTATGTGAATAAATATTACAAATACACGACAGAGAGATAAAGAGCCTCACTGAACAGTTGTACAAAGAGGCTGAAGGATAGCACTGAATCGCTGAAATAAAAATGCATCCATGGATGTAGACGGATCTCACCTGTAAGAGTCGAAGTCCCTTTTGTCTGAATGTCTGCTTGGGACCAACGGGGGGGGGGGGGGGGGGGCATCCCCTCTTGAAAGGTGGAGCCATTTGTTTCAAATGCTTAACCTTTGTTTAAGAGTTGCTTCAGTAATGACTCATGGAGGAGACTGCAGTGAATTGAATCACCACTCGAATCATCTACTGTGTGAAGAATTTAGTTGCAGAAAAAAGGTTAGTGAAAAACTGCTGAGGTCTAAGGCGATCACAGCCCAGACTGCTGTCATCATTTTAACTGGCTAACTGCTGCAGTCTGGGCTCAGCCTCACTGCTGATGGCATTTTCCACTGCAAGATTGTTCTCCTACTTTTCCTTGGATTACGTTGGTGTTGCCCAAGGTTCAAATACAGAGTAACTCAATGTTTCCATGCAGTGCTTTCTTATATAAAATGTGTTAATCTGTTCTAAGCAGCAGAGCATCTTCTGTAAGCTGTTGTTTTGGCACCTCCTTTGATTGGTAGCTATTTCAACTTTCCTGAGCTGTTTGAAGGGGAAACGTGTCCTGGCACAAAAAGCAGAGCTGCAGCGGCCCTGCTGCTTAAAGGCACTGAGGTATCTTCAGCTGGTGGGACTCTCCCATCAAAGGCCCACATGGACATGCCAAAATTGTCGTGGTAATGTTGCAGATGTGATTTCCTGTGTCAAAAGGAGGTACTTTGTTCCTAGCAAGTCAGGGACTGGATTGGAAAGGTGAGGACTTTCTGAGGAGGTTGAAGTTGTAGTCTTTAAGGAGAATAGCTACTATGGAGAAGCTGGTCCTAAAGATGGCAAGGGCAAGGGGATAAGGTCTAACTGGGGATGTCTGTGAGCAGTCTCAACAGAGAGTATCCAAGGCATCGGTGACTCCAACAAGCCATATAGGCAGTTCTGCTCCTTTCTGTGCTGTTGAATAAGCCGGTTCTCAGCTCTCTGCCCAGCAGAACCCACACAGCCTGCAGCAGCAGAGCAAACAGCCTCCAACACCTCCATGTACCCAAAGAGAGGTGCTGCCTTGGAGGCTGTGACGGAGGAAGGGAATCAGCAGCCAGCTCTGTCTGCTGTAGGCAGAGCTGCCTGGTACAGCCCTGCAGCCCTCAGCCTGTGCTGATGGCGGGCTGTGGGAAGGACCTGCGCAAAAGGCAGGGCTGTCTCGCCGTCGTATTTCATCAGCTCTCCTTGCTCATAATTGACTGAGTGTTGGACATCTGATCTTGATTTGAGCCAGTGAGAGTCTTGCAGCTCCAAAGTAACTAAGTGGAGAAGAGAACAAGCATTTCTTGGGAATCTGAGTAACCTGTTGGATGGCAGGGGGGACGGACACAAAACCTCCGTTTCCCACAATGAGTGATGAAATAATTACATCATAACTGACAAAGCTGCTGATTTTAAGGAGGATAAATTTCCCAAGGGCAATACTAAGATGACAAGCTTTCAGGTCTGGTATGTCTTTTACTGCTCTTCCTTGTGTTGATTTTTTTTTTATAGTGGTTTCTGTGGAGCAAGTGGCTACTCAGCAAAATTAATGTGGCAGAATGAGACCCTCAGATGGGGTCTGGGATTTCATCACTGAGCTTTTCACATATTTCAAAAAACATATTAATGTTGGCAGAGACCATTTATCAATGACTTACTAGTTTGCTTCCCAGCCCACACCACAAAAATTTCACCCAGGGGTTCTTGCAGTGCTCCCAGGAGTTATTGGCAGAAGCAGCTCCCTGGAGCTTAAGTGGAAGAGACAATTTAATGTGACTAAAGTTTAAAAAATGCCTCTCTCTTTTCTAATACAAATTATCTGTGATGAATTATCACTCTTCCTAGGGTTAGAATATAAGCCCAACAGCTTATACCTGGCAGCCTTTAATAGCTGTGCATATGCAGCCTCTTTGCTCTGCGACCCAGGAGAATGGCTTCTTAATATTCCTCTTAAAGACCTAGTGTTTGTGTTGGGTTTCCTGTAAATTCATAGTGTTTGATTTGCAGCCAAACTGCAACAAAACCCACAGAATGATTAGGAAGCCTTGCACGTAGATACAGAAAATGCAGTCACAAGATTGCTAAATAGAAATTGCTCTATCTTTAAATGATCATGAGCTGTCAGCTGTTCCTTTGTTTGGATTATTATAGACACACATAAAACATTTGATTGAATGCTCAAGTTTTCACCAGCTAGAATCCAGACGGATGTCTGATAAAATAACAAACACACCCCATTCCACCCCTCCTCAAAAGACCCTTCCTGCTTCGGCTGAATTTCTCCCTGTATCGAAGCCAGTGTTTCATGGGCTAAATTGGACAAAGCAAGCAAACAATCTCCTTCGCATTGGTTTCCAGATCAAATCATTGTTAATCTCATCAATATTCCCAGCTGATTCAACAGTCTTGGAGGCCAGCTTTCTGGCTCAAACAAGCTCCTCTGCATGGATGCCACGGAGCCCTCTGTGTGCGCCGCCCAGATTTGCCATTAATTATTGCTGGAAACATTCAGGTCTGATTCTCTCACCTCTGCTTTCTCCTCACTTTCCCCTCACACAGCAAGGAAGAAACAGAAGTACCATTCTTCACTTGACACGGGATTTCTAACCTCTCTCAGTGGTGTGAAGGGGGCAGCTGCCTGGTGCTAAACTACAGATCCAGGGCACCACGGGCTAACCTGTAAGCAACCACAATACCTCAGCCACTGGGAAGCATGACAGACATTTCAGCGTGGCGAGCTGCTCATTTCTGGGGCTAAACTCTGCTCTATTGTGGTACAACTCTGATAGGGGGTGTGACAGCTTAGGAGGTGTCAGAGCCTGCCTCCTCAGGCTGTGCTGACTGTGGAGCAGAAGCCTGCTCCTGCAGGCATTTGTCCAAAGGATTCATTTCAAATCCATGTACATCTCTACGTTCAGTGAGACGCCTCTCATGCTCTGAACTAAGCAAGTGCCTGTGCTTTGGGAGGATGGCAATCAGGGCAGAAACAGTGGCGCTGCGGTCTGACTGTGGCAGGAGCAGCACTGGTGGTGGCAGCCCGGTGCGGGAAGGGATGTTGGCAGGACCCAGGAGGAGCTCGGAACCAGCTCCTGCCCCCCAGGAGGTCTGCCCGAGGCCAGGTCGGCTGAACAACTCCTTCCCTCCTTTGCAAAAGAGGCAGCGGAAAGGAAGAAAAGGTGGCAGACTCAAACATGACTACTTCCAGCAACAACAAGAAACCCCAGCGGTGTGCGCGCACACAGGCAAAGAAGCACACGCAAACACGCACAGAGCACGTCACGGTCCAGTGTAGAGGAACCTGTCTGAGACCAGTTTATTGGTCAGTCTGAAAAGGAGAGGATGAGCCTGGGGGACTGGAATACCTTCTCCCGGTTAGACACAGCTCACAGGAACTCTGTCTGTGCACACGTAGGCACAGCTGGTTGGGAAAGCACATGCTGCCCATTTGCCATGTAATAAATTTACCCTGTCAACAAGCAAGACCTCAGGACTATATCTGTAGCATCTATTAGGAATGGCAAATTAATTAAAAGTATGAACTAATTAACCTCCCTGCTCTCTGCCTCTTCCTTTGCCAGGGCAGTGAGGCTCATCCTGCTGTAAGCCCCGCAGCAGCCTGCGCCGTGTTCCAGGCAGCCCTGGTTTTGCTAATGGCCCCTGCGCTGCTCCCTGTGCATCTGGGGACTGAGGTGCCCTCTGCTTAATGAGGCCACTGGCAGTTTGATGATGCTTTCTGTAAAGGTGTTCTCCCCTATGCCTTTACTGAAATTGTCTGTGGACTGGTTATAGTTCAGCCTTAGCCCATCGTGTGGGCGGTAGAGTAGGGTCGCCAGCAGAGGCTGAGGATGGAACGGGGTTTCGAAGGGTCTCTGCCTTAGAAGTGGAAACCTGACAAGGTGAGGAGGTGTCTAGAAAGAGACATAAACTTCTCTTAAGATGGTCGAGCTGAATTTAGGGAGCGTTGGTGTAACATACAGACCTTTGAACAATCCTTTAGCAGAGTAGGCTTTGTATAGCCTCAAGGAATCTTTAGCCAGGGGGAAATTGGGGCTAACTTCATATCTGCCATGGTCAACCTGCTAGAGATCACCGTGTCCTCTGCAAATGGCAGAGACCGCGCACGAGGCGGTGAGCACAGCGGGAGGCTCTGCAGTGGCTGCACAATCGGCCCATGTCAGCGCTACAGGTGGCATCACCCCGTGAGAGCTAGTCTTTATTCTCTTGCTGTCACATTTTCCTGTCTGCTCGCTTGTAAATCAAATTGCCGTGTTCTCTGATGATAATGTTTTACTCCTCCAAAAGTTACTCTTTGCACAGTGGCATCTGTACGATGCTATTTTTCCCCTCTGAATAATCATTTTCATAATCTGAAACTGCAAAGAAAACCCAAACAACTACCATGGAAGAAAGGAAAACTCTCATGGAATAAATCTCCATAGACTCAGTTAAATTTCCCCCTAAATGCATATTACTTCTGGAGCTTCCCGTGAAGGCAGCAATGAGGAGAATTATTCTGCTCAGTTTTTACCTACTGACCCTAGCAAATACTTTCCTCAGCATGGTATCAGAGGAGTTGTAGAGCTGATGCATTCACTATTTTCTGTTTAATAGAGCCGATATTCAAATCGAGTGATGTCCCTTGTCACAAATATAATTTCATCCTTCTACTGCACTTGCCAAGAACAATGCAATGGCCTCGCTGTTAGATACTGTGCTTGGTTCATTACCTTAAAATATGTTAGCACTTTGTTCATAATAGGTTTGATGGCTTAAACTATATAGGTGCTGAATTTTTAATGGTAACAATAAGGTATTTATTTTATTTGTATTTGAAGAAGGAGCAGGAAGCACAAGTACCTTGTGAGAAAGCTTGTTGTTGTGAGACTAAGTCCAGTTTTGCGACCGTGCCGGATCGTGCCAGCACCCTTTTTTGAGGTGACCCTGAAAATGTTGCAATGACTACAGGTGATTTGTCATTTAAGGGTGCTATCAAAAATACTTCAGGGGCTCTCGCAGCACATGGGTGAGTTTTACCTCTACCCTCGCAGCCCAGCAGGGAGGGTCTGGCCAGCCATAGGGTCTAAGCTGTACGCACAGGAAGAAAGTCTTGCCTGTCCTCAAAGCGTATTTAAATCAGTGGCAGGGATGTTTCTTGTGGGGGTGCTAAATTTGACGTAGGAGCACCGGCATGGGTTGGGGTTTCAAGATCATGTGGCCATTGGCACCATCTCCCCTATTTCCTTCTGGTCTATTGAGTGCTATATTCAGGTCTGATGTGTCCAATTAATAGTGAGATTGAAACCCTACCACGTGTCCCAAAATTACCCTGCAAGGAGCAGAGCATGAAGGGTAGGAGGGAGGGGACCAGCTGTGGGTCCTCACAGCGCGGAGCAGCTCACAGCATCCCATGGTGCCGAGGTGCTGTGCTGGTTGGCTCCTTACTGAGGAGTTTGGAGGTACAGCCAGTGATAAATAGCATTACGGAATGCTTTATGCATAAAGCATCGCTGCCTTGCAGGGGCACCAGGCTTCCTGGGGAGAAGTACGGTGGCATTTCTGGGCGTGGTGGTCAGCCCCTCTGCTCATGGTGGGCTTCAGCTCCCCCTGCATGGCTGCTGTCCCTTCTCCTCCTGGCCTGGCCCATCAGCCCCTTTCCTCAGGGCAACCGCACGTTCCTGTTGACATGCCCACAAACGGCTTCATCCGTCTTTCCCCTGCTCAGAAAAAAGTTAAGAGGCTGCACAAAATTTCCATATTGCAACAGAAACCTGGGGGTTCCCCTGGGCAGGAGTCCCCGATGGCGTGTGGGGAAGAGAGGCAACGTTTTAAGGAAGGAACATTGGAGAGTATTTCTGCAAAAACCAGAAAATATTTTATTTTTAAAGCCATGTGCACAAAATTCGTCTTCCTCTGAAAGTGGAAATTGTCTCACAGCAACATGTGCTAATTCATTAGGTGAATTTCATTCATTGAAATGCGAGCTAGAGTAATTTCTTCCTACTTTTGAATGCAAATTGCAATTCAGCCTTAGCTATGGCGGTATTCCCATTCCACAAGGCTGAAGAATGTCTGTAATATTTACTTTTGCTTTTGACTTAGCAAAATCTTTTCTCAGTAAGCTTCATCTCATCCCACAGCAGCCTTTTGTGCTGTTCCTCATGTTCAGTTTTGCACCGAGGGGTTGGCTCAGCCTGTCCGGGTAACAGCACCGCCGGGGCCGTGAGTCTCCTGGACACCTGGGGGGGCCGGAAAGGACATATTGTGACTTACGGTTCTCCTCCTGTTTGGTTCCTGGTGGGAACTGGGTCTGTCCAACCTGCAGTGGGCTAATACTCACAGAGCAGGGGCCTGCTGAGGCACAGCCAATATCTGGCATATTTTCCCTTTGATTTAAATAAGCAATTAGTTAATTAATAAATAGAGGAATTTGCTTCTATTTTGACTTGCAATTTGAATTAATTGCAGCAAAAAATAAGCTACCCCAATAATAACATCTTTATAACCTCAAGGCTTCTCTTTGGACTCCTTATGAAACTGCTGCATAACCTCCGTCAGTACTGAGCTCGTTCTGAGCATCACAAGCACTGAAAGAAAGAAGAGGAATAGAGAGAGGGAGAGGGAGAGGGGGAGAGAATGAAGTTCACTTCCCACCATACTTTAGATTGTTTCTTAAAAATTGTTCTGATATAACTTTTTTCTGCTCACAATAGACTTGCCTGTGTATTTATGTGTGTTATTCTTTCCGTATGAGGCTAATGACCACCTGAAATCATTCACTGAAAGCAATTGTTTGGACATGTCTCCGTGTACTCTAAAAGGTGATAAAAAGTATAAGGTTTTTCATTATTGTTCAGCTCACATCTGGAGTCGACTCCAGCCCGTGTCTGGCACGCCAAGTCAATAGCCTTACTCTGTATTCCAGCTGCGTCTTTTCCTTTCCTGAGCTTACTCTGTTGGACTTGCTCCTGCCGGGTGGCGCGGTCACAGGAGGAGCCGCGTGCAGGGGAGAGCGCTCTGGTTTGGGGTAGGAAGCTGGTGTGAGGAATTAAAGCGCCCGTTGTGACAGAGATGGCAACAAAGGCAGAAGACTTCTTCATGCAGAAGGAAAAACCGTCTTTGCGATAACTGAGCCATTCAGAGGTGATACGTGGGCATCGAGCAATGCCTTTCACACTAATTTCCAAAGTGCTGTTAATCTTCCGTCAGGTCTTGAAGCTTCCTTGCCAAAGGCTGTCTGGCGAGGTTGCTTCCCACCGCTGCGGCTGGCTGACGGGATTTGTTCCCACCTACACTTTAGCATAACGGACACATAAAGTACAGCCAGGAGAAAACAAACCCTCTTTAACGCCCTCCCTCCCCATTCCAAAATCCTGGGGGTTTCTTGTGCCGATTGCACGTAACAAGGAAAACCCACACAAGCTTCCCCCTGGCAGGGGCCGCCAGGGCCATACTGTCTGTCAGGCAGCGGGAGCTGCCCCTTAAACAACGTAATTTCCCCACCATCTAACTTCATCGCTGCAGCGTCCCACTGCCGTCACCCCTCTCCGAAGGGCCGTTACTGCCCAGTCTGTAGGTGCTTGGGGTAAGCAAATATCTCAAGCTGAGAAGTCTGGTATCGGTACATTACAAGAAAATCCCTCAACCTTAAAATTGCTTATGGTAAAAAGCTCCAATTTGTAGGTATTGCTGTCTAACAGACCAAACCATCTCAGGAGTTGAAGAATAAACCTGGCGTAGACTGGTGTGACTGCTTATGGGGTGAGGGAAGGAGGGGAGACTGGCACAAAATACGAAGAAGCTGTGTTTGAAGGAAAGGCATCTTAAACAGTCTTAATCTTCACCTTTCAGTATTTAAGTCACAGTGCAGCTTCCTGCCATTATTAGAGCAATTAAAATGCAATTACTTTTTCATCTTTATTTCAGTTCTTGAATAATTAAAGCCACTTTATGTCAAGTGTGATCCATAAAGGAAGGCGTTTTGCATCTGAAGAGCTGCAAAGGGTGGAAGACTTTGGGGTCTCGGCAGTCAGCGGCGAGCAACTGAGACTGGTAATGCTACAGTAAGCCGCCTCCTTTGTGCAGCTCTACAGGATCATGGAAAGAGGCCAATTGCTGGGTTTCTGTACTTTATCTTGATTAAACGGCTGTTTCAATTTGGTATTTGCTCCTTTCATATTTGTAATCACTTTAAGATTTTCATTTTATAGTATTCACTTATTTAACTGCTTGTTTCCTGCCAAGTCTAAAAAAAGAAAGGCTTTTCCCTCCCTTCTCCTTTCCGAGCTGCAATAAAGGCAAGAGTTTACACAAAATTACTTCTATATTTAAAGTCTCCCAATGTAAATCTCTGACTGCTTTAAATAGTCAGAGCTGGTAGATATTGCAAGTAAGTATTGGAGTGAAAGATCCTGAGCTGCTGGGGAACGCTGACAACTGCTGCAAGCGTGGGCAGGCTGGTGGGCATCCCTGGGGCACAGGGAGGGAAGCAGCCTCCCGGGACCTGTGCGGATGCCTCCCCTCCCCTTCCAGATCCTCTGGAAGACTTTGGGGATTGCTGTGATTCCTTTTCAGGCATGTGCTGCCTATCTGCAAAGGGGCTGTGCCCCCCCGCAAGGCTTCTGCAGCGCTGCGGGGCTGGGAATGGGAGAGCGGAGGCCGCCGGAGGCTCCGTGGCATGGGCACTTCTCCAGGAATGCGGGAAGAGGAAAGCTCTCCCCACGGCGCTGCAGTGGTTACCAGACTGCCAGCAGCAGGAAAACAACCCCCTCTTGGTTCCTTATTAACTGAATTAAATATCATCCACCTTGTATCTTAGCCGAGGTAATGGGAAAAGAAATACAGTCTAAACGTGCTGGAAAGGGTGAAACCCTTGTAGGTTTAAATTTTTTTATTAGAGACTGAGGAAATCAACGTATTCTCAGGCATTTGCTGGACTAGTTAGCTTTATCACACTCATTTGTTGACACTTTTTTATTCATGTTGAGGGATGTAGTTTAAAGAAAGTGAGCAGCAGGAAAGTTAGAAATCATCTGAGGGGGGCTGGTTTGGAGAGAGGATCAAAAGTAGCGAGCAACAATGCCCATGGCATTGCCTGTTGGCCAGCGGGCTCTGCCATCATTGTCCCCTTAGCAAAACCAGTGCAACGCTTCGGGATCCTCAGCGGTGGAGGCATTGAATCGTGTGAGAGCTCAGTGTGATCAGTGAAGGTAAACTCAAGGGTGACAACTAGAAATTACTCCTGTGGACACATCACTCAGCTCACCTAGAACATAGATTTCAGATTACAGTTTAACAGCTAGGGCAGCTAATCTCACCTGTCCAAGAATTGCACCTTACTGTAAACTGGGTTTAATTACTGCATTTTAGGGACAAATAGCTTTTGAACTGCCTATGTAACCAATTTGTGAATCCAGTCCTAGAAAACTTGTTATGAAACATTTTTGCTTTTTTGCTCCCCAGTGTTGACTGGTTTTAGCACATAACTTCAGAGGGCACAGGGAAGGGCAGGAAGACTGGCCACATAGTAGACTTGCCGAAAATCAAATTGGTCCTAAAACTCAGCTGGTTCCAAAAATTTACCCAAAGAAAAGGCAGCCTTTGCACAGCCCTGCTGTAGCTGATCCACAGACAGTGGGGGCTAAAGTCTGCTTTCATCTGCACCTAGCTGCACTGCTGCAGGGTGGGTTTTGCTGGACTGGTTCCTGGTGTAGGGGCGTACAAGAGTCTAACAGGATGCTGGGGAAATGACTGCCCAAAGGAAATGCTGGCTTCTTGTTGTATACACTAGGTGAAAAGTGAAAGGCACTCACATAAGAAAAGTAAAAAGTAAAGTTGTGAGCCTGTGAGACATTTGAATTTAAAATTGGATCTGGTCGGGATCTGGATCTGGTTGGGGTTTGTATCTGACTGCTGATTGTGGCGGTTTAACCCCAGCCGGCAACCAAGCCCCAGGCAGCCGCTCGCTCACTGCCCCCCGCTGGGATGGGGGAGAGAATCGGAAGATAAAAGTGAGAAAAGTTGTGGGCTGAGATAAAGAGAGTTTAATAGGTAAAGCAAAAGCCATGCACACAAGCAAAGCAAAACAAGGAATTCATTCACTCCTTCCCGTCAGCAGGCAGGTGTTCAGCCATCTCCAGGAAAGCAGGTAACAGTCGCTTGGGAAGACAAACACCATCACTCAGAACGTCCCCCCCTTCCTTCTTCTTCCCCCAGCTTTATACGCTGAGCATGATGCCATATGGTGTGAGATATCCCTTGGGTCAGCTGGGGTCAGCTGTCCCGGCTGTGTCCCCTCCCAACCTCTCGTGCCCCCCAGCCTGCTCGCTGGTGGGGTGGGGTGAGAGGCAGAAAAGCCTTGACTCTGTGCAAGCACTGCTCAGCGGTAACAAAAACATCCCTGGGTTATATCAACACTGTTTTCAGCACAAATCCAAAACATAGCTCCATACCAGCTACTGTGAAGAAAGTTAACTCTATGCCAGCCAAAACCAGCACACTGATAGACTGCCAGGAGCGGGTCAGTCCTTGGCACAAACCTGGCCTAAGGACCATGACTCTGTAACTGCAGGGACTGTGTTTTCTAGATTTTGCTGACTACCAAAAGTCTCTTTTTGTTTCTTTCTAGATAAATAAATACACTCAGAAGATGTTACAAAGAGCAGTGAGTGGCAGGACTGTAAGTTGTGAGCTTCCTGCTTCCTGCTTTTCTTAAGTTATAGTGAAAAGGATGATGAAAAGAGGGACAGATACTGCGAGGGGAAATCTAAAATCTATAGTAGGAGTAGTTCAGCCAAAAGTGCTGGAGTCCAGAGCTCCTTACATTGTGTGGGTTTTTCACGTTCAAAAAGCAGCAGTGCATCTGTGGCCTTGACGGTGTCTGAGATCTGAAAACCCTCCTTATCCTTTGCGTAGGTTTTCCTTAGCCTTCTGAATTTCAGTGATAGGAATCAATCATATGTGAGCACCCCTGTAAAAATCTCATGTCCTTCCCACTGAGTTGCACCCATCATTCCCTTTTTCAATCAATAGGACAAAAGCCAACTTCAATCTTCATAACTGGTACAAAAAACAAGTTTGAGGTTTGAAAAGAAAGTTTTGACCATTTCACCATAACCCAACACCTTCCTCCCTCTCCTCCAATATATCTGGTTTCTGACCAGGTTTGGTAATAAGAGGGTCCTGGTGGGCAGGGTTTCTGACACTGCTTGAAACAGTACCAGCCTTGCCTTTTGTCATGTCATAACCGAAAACCTCATAAGGATGCGTGTCATCAGAAACCTTCAGAGATTTACAGGGTTGGAAGCGTTGAATGACCAAGCAAAAGCTGGTGCCATCATCTGAGCTGGCTCTCCAGAAGCACTGTCACCTCTTGGTCAGAGGAGACTTAGTCTCTTCAGCTCTGTTTCATACCACCCTGCTCTCTTCCAACTCTTTCCAGTTGTACAGAGCGGCACAAGTCTTCGTTACGTCAGACCTCGGGGAACACCTAACCTGAGCTTTATACCATATATAGACCCCCTGCTCAGGAAGTTTCATGGACATCACTCGTGGTAAGACTAATGTTTAACGGGTCTGCGGGATTTCAGGGGTGGTTGGGCTGGGGCAATGGAGTCTTAGGATTTTCATGGCTCTTTCTGGCACTGCGAGCATCATGAAGCATGGGCACCCTATAGCGGCTCCAGGCCAGGGTGGTCTCGGGGCCATTCATAACCATTAATGAATTGCCCAAACTTTCTGCACCATGGAGGTTTGACTTTGCTGTGATTTTAGAAGCAGGGAGGAAAGTTAAAGAGCAGCTAAAGGAAAATACCAAGATTTGCGTTTGACTGAGCTACAGAGTGATCGGAGCCCAGTCCCATACCGCAGCAGCCGGCGTGCCTGTAGCGCTGCGTGCTTACAAGGGATGGGACAGAAAAGGAGACGGCATGAGTAAGAACAGTAAGTCACTGCTGCGGGAATGCAGGGAGCTTTAGGTGAAATTAGAGCAAAGATTGGATTTTTCTGCATGTTAAAATTAGGGCTAGCTGACTCCTTCACTTGCTTTTACTAGACTCGCTGGCCGAGGTGCAGAATAGCCGCACAAATTACCATCATCACAGACAACCCCTTGCTTTATTCACTGCCTGGTCTTATCGTGAAGCAAGGTTTTACCCTGCTTGGTTTTACAGTGAAACTGTAATTCTGTCCTCTATATCGCAGCCACTGCAGGGCACGAGGCTCCTCGAGGTGGCAGAGCCGGGGATGGCATTTCCTCCGAGGCTGCCATGCCCTGGCCTGGCTGTGCTGCAACAAGAATAGGCAATCACAGGAGGAGGAGGATGGAAAATTACCTGCCAAGTCATTTGGTTTCTGTATGAGTGGTCCCCTCCCAGTTGACTCTGCTGCAGAAGTTTTCTGTAAACATGTATTCCTGCAGCTTGCAGCCAATTCCTCTTGCTTTCCCTCCTGCAATTTCTCCTGTCCTTGAATTTGATCGAACCAAGGTGTAACCGGTGTGGTATTCAGGGCTCGGAGGATGCGGTTTCATGAGCCGCGCTCCAAAAAATTAAAAGAGTTGACCCATTGCTCTCCTCACCCTTCACCCCCAGCCTCAAACATGCAGCAAGGCCTGGGCTTGAGTTGGGGAGTTGCTGAATTTTTATTATCTTAGGCAATTTTTCTCCGCAGATTGATTTCTGTGAAACACCTCAGGGTATTTGCTAACATAAACATTGCTCCAGTGGCACAGGCTGTTTGTTTACATCGATAGGAGGAAAAGAGCCCTTATTACTGAAATTTTGCCTTCTTCCCTCAAGCTTCTCCCTGAGAGCCAGCACATAGGCAATACTGATACCTGCTTTTTAATTTAGGGCCAATTTTCTATATAGATGGATGTGACGATGCATAAATAATACACCACTTTGCTGCATGGATTGTTTATTCCAGACCTCATTGGCATGCACGGCACACAGGCAAACCGAAAGCTTCTCTGGATGGGTATTGTCAGATAACTTGCCAGGTCGTTCCCTAGAGAAAATCATCAGGCACACAGAGCTGGAGTTTGTAAAGTCCTTTTGTTTTATCTTTTCAATGCGCTCTGTGCTGGTACAGCAAAGTTCAGGCTGAATCAGCAGTCCGATTAAAATTCCTTATTTTCAGGAATTTATAAGTTGCCCGTGAAAAGAAAGAGAGCAGGACACGACGGTGCGAGAGCGGAGCTCCCGGGATGAAGTCGTTCGCACTAGATTTTAAAAAGCACACAAAACCAGAATGACAACACTCTGTGTAAAGCAAAGAATCGTGCTGGGTGGCTGTCAGGCTGCAGAAGGTGGGCACTGGGGAGATCGCGCTGCGTAACTCAGAGTGTTTGGCCATCTGTACATCGTCCCCCCGCCCTGCCTGTGCCCCATCGTCCCCCCGCTCTGCCGGCGCCCCATCGTCCCCCCGCTCTGCCTGCACGGGCAGGAGAAGGGACCCTTTGCTTTTCAGAGGGCTTCAGGGCTCCAAGGGGATGCAAATGCCTGGGCAGCTTGTTTGCTGTGGAGTTTATCATGGTGCATGATATAGTCTACTTAAATAGATTACGAAAGGCCAATTCTCCCGTTAGGTGCAAAATTCTCAAGAACTTCATTATGAGCAGGCCTTAAATGTACAGTTTAGAGCCTTAATCACTTGATATGCCATATGGCATTCCCCAAATCTAATACTGCGAGCAAACCCCACTCCTAAGTGCTCAATTTACAACCAATACCAAATAATATTAGATTCTTTCTTACTGTCTTACCTGCGAAGCACCATCTTCTGCATTTTTTCTGTGGAAGTACATTATTAAATCTGCTGAAACGAGGAGTGAAAGGGGGTGGATGTGGAAATGTTGGATACTAAAACCTGACCTGCTCTTACTCTGAGGGCAGTCTCAGTGTTTTCTGAAAAAACAGGGAATAGCAACCAAACCCTCTGTCTCTGCCCAGCTTGCAGAATAATGGTTTGCAAGATGGCTGTATATTAAATTTACATTAGGTTTATAGTTTACAGCGGTGCCTCATTGGTTACACAATGCGTGGAGGCATTCTCAGCATGCAGATGCTGGAGTGGCCCGTGACTTTGGAAGGTAACATAAGTATAAAGGATTTTCCTCAGCTGACTGCATGGTGTTTGGTGTTACTTGTTTCAGATTAGTGAGAGCCTACCTCTTCTCCCAGCATCTAGAGATGAAAAGGGAACACGCTACTGTCTGGATTCATATTTTTTTTAAATGTTTGTTATTAAATTTTGCAAAAATGCAAGCAGGGAAATACAGGCCTGAGAAGCTTAGTCAAAGCAATCCTATTACCCAGAGGAAATTGCAGGAGTCTTGCATGTATTAGTGGGCAAAAAAGGAAAACAAAAGATATTTTGTTAAATGACTCTTGTTTGGGTTTTCTGCTGGAATCGTTTTTTTGGTTAGTAAGTAATTGCCAGGCTAAGCTGCAATAATAATATAAGCATGGTAATAAGATAATGAATGCTGATGGGATAGCCAATGTAAATTTAGATGAGTGATCTGGCTGGCTTTATAAGAGCAAGGTGTCCTAGTTAATGGGCAGGAAAGGCTTGGAAAAATGAATATGTAAAGTACATTGAGTGAGGCATAAGAGCCAAGTTAAATGCAATAATGTTTTGGACCTACTTTCCTCTGCATGGTGGCCACCGACACACCGCGGTCCTGCGCCGTCAGCCGCAGGTGAGGAGGCTGCAAGTCTGAAGATGACTGGCAGGGTTGAGGTGTTCACTTCTGCATCTTGACTGGAGGCACCTGATTTGGTTTGAGTAGCAAAGATGTGCTGACACAGGCAGCTTGTTTTCTGATGAATATACATGGGGAGGGCTTGGAAGGACTGGTCGATGGGGAGAATGGGAGTATTGGCTGCTTTTTATTTTAGTTTTTTTAGACCCACAAATTCTGTGTCTAAGTTAAACAGCCAGGCTTTTAGGCTCCTTCCATAGTCAACAGAAACAGGTAAGCTGCCTCTATGGGCAACTATTCTAGTTGCTCCTGCCTTCCTTACCCTCCTTGTCTCAGAGCCCCTAACCAGATTAGAGAGAGGAAATTAAATCATTCCCCAGAGCTGGCCAGGGTTTCCTACCCACCCCAAATCTCTCTGGCAGGCAACCGAAGCCCCTGTGGGAACAGAGGGAGACGCTAGTTGGAGAGTTAACACATCAAACCCGGTACTGTCTGTCATACGCCGCTCCAAACGAACAAACAAAAAAGTATTTCTAATCTAGGTTAGAGCAACCTGCATGGTTTTGCCCGTGGCAAAACATGCCCACCTGCCTTGCTGTGTGCTGCACTGACTCCTGTTGTCTCTGCTTCCATTATTTTAAGCAAGCTTCCCCCTTCAAAAAGTGCCTGGGCTGATATGGTGGGCATGTCAAGATAGTGACACAAATTAACTGTTAATGCCAGAAATATATAAGTCTCTTTTTTTTTTTTTTAACTTCTATAAACCTCAGCTGAGGAGCAATTCCCCAGAGGGGCACTCCTACAGCCAGTGTCACAGCTGCTTTTATGCCGACAGCACCGCATGGCTGAAAAACTCCGACGGACACCTGGTGCAAGCAGTGCGCAGCCCCGGGGGGACTTGGTAAGCAGAGCTCATAAGGCTGACAGTGGGAATAGATGTATTTTGGGTAAAACAGGTGAGTTCCCTCAGCTACACGTTAGCCCCACAGCAGCAAGAGAGAGCACCTGGAATGCTGCTGGGGGCAGGAATGCTGATCACAGCTCGTGTCTTTCTTATAATGGACCATCGTTATTCAGCTACCAGAGGCAGTCACTTACTTCCTCCAGGCTGACTTTACCCAAAAGCAGGGCTCGCTGTGAAGCTGATTGATTATCTCCTTTTAACAGCCTGGAGCAAAGCCCAAGATTTCTGGGTGAAGCCCATTGCTACAGCCCCCACCAGCAGCGTCCTGTCACCCGCTCAGGGCGGTGCGGGGGGCTCAGCGTGGCCTGCACTGCCGCGTTGGTTCAGGGGGTGGAGGGCTCTGAGGAGCAATGGGAATGCGACTAGAGCTTGAATTTCAAAAGTATTATTTGTTGTTTCATAATTATTAAATCTAGGGGAAAAAAAAATTATATCTAGGGCTGGAAGGCGACTGTTTGGTTGAGCACCGCAGAAGGGTGGGAGCCAAGGGACCAGGGGACCCTCCTTTACTCGAGTACTTTGCTTACAGTGTCCCCATCACAAACATGGGTATTTTTCACAATGAGCGCATGTCTATTGGACAGCGCGCACAGAGGGTGCAAATACGGGACCACGTATGCTGGGAGCTATACCTTGTGCCAACACCTGCTGCCCCCACTCCTGCTCTGAGCGGTGGCCGGGGACCCAGCGAGGCGGAAGGCTCTGGTGGCTTCAGCCAGAGGTGTCACCCGCCCCTCGCTGGGTGGCCGCCTGACACCCCAAGCCGCGGGCGGAGTCGTGGTGGGTCGCTCGTCACAGCCCAGGCACCACGGCCAAGCCACCCCTGCGTGTTGGCAGGTGCCCCAGGGACCGGCTGGATGAGGCTGAGCCCCTGGCAGGGGCGACGAGCAGGAGGCTGGTCCAATGGTGCTCCACAATGGCTTTGGGCAAGATGCCTAAGACAAGGTGAGGGCTTGAAAAATTGCTTGAGATGAGCGGCCAGCCCTGGCACGTCCCTTAAACGAGAACCTTCTTTTTTTGCTGGGATAATCTATCATACTTGAATCATTCTGAAAGGCTATATCTTTCCCCCTAACCATCGTCTTTATCATTTTAATTTAAAAGCTTTTTAAAATTATCACCCAAATAAATGATAAGTAGTAACAGGGTAAACTGCTCTGAGCTCTCCATTAGTGCAAACAATGCAAAGCGACTGTGCTCTATTTACAGAAAATTAATGAACGTAAAAAAGATGAACTGCACATCATTCTAGCGATCGTAAGTTGTTTTTCATGCAAGGAGGTTTGCAGCTTTATACATTAAATTCTGGGACAAAAGAAACATCTCTGCAATATTAATAGTTGTAATATATGATTGTATGTGAAGGGAATAGAAATAACATTTATTTTATTTAATGAAGACTAATGAAGTCGTTCTGATCTTCCCATTACAGTTTCAGCAAGTTTTTCTAATCAAGAAGATCCTACTTTTTGAAAGCTAATTTTTCACTTTAAACTTCTGAAATGCCAGCAGAACAGTGAAATGCAAAGGCAATTTTGTAGGATGTCAGAACATTTCCAGGTCTAATGGGAAATTGATGCATTTCGGGGGTTTTGTTTCAGTTTTGATTAAAAGAAAAAAAACTCGGGCTATTATAGAAAAGTTTGTTTTTCTGTCATGGTGCTTTATCTATAGACAAACACAGCAGATATACTCTTCAGTGGGCTCACCCACAGCTGGGTGGAAAAAGGGGGTCTTTTTCCTGAACCTGCTTAGGGCAGGATACCATGGAGTTTAAGATGAAGGACACAATGTTGAGGGATGGAGAGAGGGAAAGAGGTGATCACTGAGACCAACTCCTCCGGGGGCACCAAAGTCAGCAGAGATAGTCTTTGAAAAGTGCCCTCAGCTCTTCAAGCCTGGTTACAAATACTGGAAAGCAAATAGGACCAGAATTTTTTGGGGGTATTCACATTCAGACTCACAAAGGAGCATGGCTATAGCGACCGCCCCGTCTTTGGGATGCTGCAAAGAGAGGGCATGGACCTGGCCGAGCATATGCATGGCTGGTAACAGGGGAGAAGGGACTTGACTGTCCCTTTGGTGTTATGGGCACCTAGACTAGCTCATGGGCAGGACAGAGGGCCTAAGGCAGGAGGGGGGAAGCTCCTGAAGTGGGGAAACAATTTAAACCTATAGCTCGTCTATTTCCTGAGCAAATGAGCTAGCAACAGGAACATGGAGGAAGGGCAAAAAGACAGCTCTGCCGTTTTACTGCCACCCGCAGCTACGGTCCCAAAAACCCTGTGGGAATGCCCAGGGGGTACTTATTGCTGACGAAGGTCTCTGTCTAGGCGGTCCTGGCCCGTATCTCCCTCTCGGGTTTCAGACCACGTGTTGCAGCGCTGCTTCTGGAAGGAAAAAATGTGGAGCAGTTGCACAGAATTTTGTTGTCTTAATTTCTGTCATATATATCTTATGCTGTGTTGGTGCTGCTACATAAATCTGCTGTCTAACACCTTCTCATAGCATTAATAGGGTTGTTGAGCCATCAACGTTTTTCACACCTGACAGTTTCTTAGAATGCATCAATTATTTTCCTACCTGTGTTCACAGTTTTGTTGCCATTTGTTAAAAAAAAAAACAAAAGAAAGAAAAGAAAGGATTGATTTTATTTTTGATTTAAACAGAAGAACTGAAGTGTTGCATAGCCCTTATATAAGCACAAATGTGATAACTACCAAAGCTGATGGTGAAATCTGCACTGGTGAACTGCCATTTTCAGGCCAGCAGGTGTGAAGCAGAAGCAGCAGGACAAGAAAGTCATACTGAAAATAAGACGAAAAAAACCACTACCTGTTAGTGCCATTTCTAGCTGCATTGATGCACCAAAGCACATGTAAACACCCACAGATACACACAGAAAATGTTTCTGACCTATAATGTTTCATTGCTATACACTGGGTGAAATTTCCCGGTACCATTTGTCTTGGGCTGAGAAACAACTGGCTTCTCCCATTTCTCCTTTCCTTCCTTAGCAATTTGGTTTTATTTTGCCACCTGCCTTGTGCCCCAGGTAGCCCCCGCCTCAGTTTCTCTTCTTTCCCCTGCTCTCACCATTAGACACCACCTCTCCTCCCGCTTAACGCTGGAATGATGCCCTGGAGGTGGCAGGCTGATGAGACCTGCATGGCACCTTCTGCTGTCTCTGGTGCTTCTCGAACAGCACCGTGGCACGCAATGGCAGACAGGTTCTTGTCACACTCAGGAGTCCTGATGTCATACTAGTCTTTTTTTTTTTAAAAAAAGAGACAAAAAGGCTTTTGTCCCTGTGTCCTTTGTGCTTTCCCTCAGCAGTGTCACCCACACATTTATTTGACTTCTTTCTTGCCCTTACACACATAAAATAGAAAGCTGACAATTTTAATAAGCACAGACTTTTTCTGCCTAATTGAGATTAACATAGACAGCTAAAGTATTAGCACAGGTGCTGAACCTTGGTGCCTTTCAGGAATTGCTCATCTATTTGCTGGGTCAGGTTCTGAGTAGTCATTTTAACACATATTTGCGATGCAATGTCATGGGATAGACCTACTTATGCTGTCCTGCCCTTCACAGCGTGCACGGGGAGAGGACACACCCCCCCCGTATGTATACATGCACACACACGTGCGCATACACCCTGCCACCCCCTCTCTGTCTGATTTACATGCTTTGCCGTGCTCTTTGGTGGTAGCCAAAACCATGGACATCACACATCCTTGTGTGATCAGGAAAGAGTATGACCCAGCAACCTGCCCCTAAGGAGCCCCCGGCTCCTCCTCGTGCCTGCGTGGGTGCCTCGAGACGCTGCTGCCCTCGCTGCCCTCTGGGTAAAATGGAACAATAAAATGACTCCAGAAGAGGTAGACGTTACATTAAATTTGCAGTGGTTGCAACCAGCAGTAACCGCTGGGTTGGTGACCTTGAGCGAGTCACCTTCACCCGTGCCTCTGCCATCCCCAGAAACACAACGTGGCTTCTGGAAGACCTGCCCCACTGCCCGTGAACTCTTTAAGGAGCAGAGGAGGATTTTCTTAGGGGTTTTTTGGACCTTTGTGCTTTTCACCTGTGGTGGGGGACTGACAGCATTCTCGTGCACCAGCCACCGCTGGCTCCGCGGTGGGGTGGGACCTGGGGAAGTGGGGCAGGGAGGGCAGACCACTCAGCCTGTGGCCCCAGGGAAGAGCAGTGAGGTGCCCTCTTGGCCGCACCCCGGACCCCGCTCCCCGACGGTACCTGTTTCGCCTTGCTGGATGCTTCCAGCAGAGGCCCAGCCCCATGGGAGCACTGAGCTTTGCCTGCAAATGACAGCCAGGGCTGGCTGGATGCTGCTCACGCTGCCGTGCTGGCCGGGCTCGACGCTGCAAGAGGTAAATCTGGAAGGGGCCATGAACCCTACAGCCCTGCTGTATTTTCCAAGAGGTAGCTCGCTCTCCCGCTACCCTCCCCCTTCCCCTCCTTCCTTGCCCCCTCTCAGTTTCGGGGGTGTAGAGGTCTTGCCGGCTCTTCCCATCACAATTTATTAAAAAACAAGTCCACTTCGCAGTGGAAGCAATTCGAGGCATGGCAAGGGAGTGGGATTTGGCACCTGGGGGAGCAGGACCCATCTGCGGCTCCAGCCAGCGCGGCTGCACCCCGGGAGCGTGGCGCACGGCCGGGGCTGTGGGCGCAGAGCAGCCGGGGACAAGAGAGGGGAAAAAACCACCCAGGGAAATTATTTACGTGACTTTGATTTCTGCACAAATCTTGCCCTAAAAAGGGCACAGCTGTCACTCCATTTGTCAACATCAGCAAGTAATTATGTAAAGAAAAACATCATTGTACTTTTGACATTGATGCTTGTCGTATCAGCCAGAGACCGATAGATGGACCACTTGGATTACGTGAGGTAATTGCACAGTGCAAATGCGCAAAGCTGGAAGGGCTCCTCTGGCTTCAGCTAAGCTTGTTATTTTTTCCCCTAATAATAGAGTGAGAACTGAGAAAGAGAGAGAAAATTAGCAGTAGAAAAAGCAGATCATCTTTGTTGAATAGACAGTTTAATTTATTCCTGAGCACAATGTACCTGAAGAATGATAAGAAACAACTTTGATATCACGCAAAATAAATAAAAAAGAGGTTACATAACCTAATTTTTTCTGGGTCTTACAGCAGTTTCTATTTTATCAGCTTTCATTTAACTGGAGCAAAATTAATAAGTCACGACAAGTAGGGCTACCTGGAACACCACGAGCTTTCTTAAAAAGAAAAAGGAAGTGTCTGTAGGCTAATTATTTTGTGTGCAGGTCGCTGCGTGGCAATTCGGGAGGGCTGGGCTCCAGGAGAAGCTGATGCCGGGTGAGCGGCACTGGAGGCTGGGGCTCGCCGGCAGAGTGAGTGGCTCCACGCACGGGACCTTGCGCTGGCGCTGGGGCTGGTCGGGGTGCTTGGGCTTGGCGTGTGGCCACCCGTGCCTTGGAGGTGGGAAACCAGGGGAGGAGAAATGTCCATGTGTGCTTCAGCCACGCTGAGTGCAAGCTCAGTGCTCCCAAGCATTGCAACCGCCCCCAAGATTTCAGAGGCAGCTGATTAAAACAGATTAAAATGATTTACTCTGAGAGCACAACAAGCCCTTTAGTTAATAATTTCCTCTCATTCCCCAAGAACAAGAACAAGAGAAAAGAAAGCAAAAGATCAAATAAACATTTTTTTTTTTTCTAAATTTCCAGATTTCAATTCTGCTTGAGTTGGAGATGAAGCAGTACTACAAGTGCAATAGGAGATGATGACAGCCACGCTCCTCCCTTCCCCATGGTGTCTGATGTTCACATGCAGGAACACAGAGCCCATCGGTCTGTCACCAGCTGAAGGTGGCTTCAGGCACGACTTTAGCCTTTCTAGCCTTGGGTATGTTTTAAAATCAGTCTGGAAGGAATAGCGGATACGAGGGTTTAGATGTAAAATTCCCCACTAAAAAAAGCAGTGATAGGTAATTTTATTACTTTTTGGTTTCCTGTTGCATTGCAAAGGTGGTGGGGAGCTGCGGAGGCTCCTTTGCAGCAGTTTTACTTTTGATAAGTGCAACTCACATTAACCCAAAGTGGAGGGTGTCAGTGCCTGTCTGACCAGCTGGTGAGGGCAAGGGGGGATTGCGGTAGTGCAGAAAAGCTGCCGCAGGTTGTACTACAGCAACACCTTCCAGACTAGATGTTTCTGAGAGGCTTAAACTACCACAGCGAAAGGGGGAAGGTCCCACCCTCTTTGACTGAGGGGCTGTGCAGCTGCCCTGTACCAAGCATGTCCTGCTTTTTCACCCTTGGGCTGAGCTTAAAGGCTTCTGGTAATGAGAAGACCTGATGCCAGGAGTGCCTGGGAGCTGGCTCACCCTCCTCCCAACAGCGATGCCCGTCTGCCAGTCGCTGGTCCCAGGGCATAAATAACACTCGCAACAGTCTCACGTGGAACTAAGCTTCTTACTTTGCATGCATTGTAACCCTGCTGCTGGAAGTAAACTTGTATATGCAAATTATACATCAGTAAACAGTGACAAATGTGGCCTGATTCCTCAGGCGTTAGACATCTACATTGGTATCTTTTATGCTTTGGAAACACAAAATGGGAATGGGAAAATAAATCAGCCAGTCTTAGGGGTTATTTCACTCGGACTGATCTTTTTTACAAAAGGAAGGAACTCCCTGGTTGTGCAGTACGTTGAGTGGCGCTAGCCGTAAGGAGGCAATGGGTGCTTTTGGCTTACTTCCTGCAGCGTTGACTGCTTTCATGCCACTCAAATAATGATAAAACTTGCGTGTGCGTGGTTCAGCAAGTCGTTATATAGTTCCCTCTCTGGCCCGCGGTGTGCCAGTCTCACTGCTTGTCCCACAGTGCCGAGGGATGTAGCGACAGGGGTTACAGGCAGACATTTGCTGTGCACTCCTGCTCTCAGGCCAGGAGCACCTCTAGCCCGAAATGCGTCTGAGGGGTTGGCTGACACAGGCCGGGGACAGCTTCACGCCAGAGCCACGCTGCAATACAACCATTGCCGCTGATTTACCTTCACTGTACCCGGAGGCTTCCACCATAAAGAAGATAATGCAGGAGCATAGCGGGCTGCAGATATGCTTTGCACTAAATTGTGGTATAGAAATGTGTTGCAGATGGTGTTTACTTAAAAGACAAGTAAATTTTTATTTTTGTGTCTGCTTGGGATAAACCTAATTAAAAGCTAAGCAGGGTGTTTTCCTCTTCACTTAAAATATTACAATTAGTGGCAACACCTATGTTGCGCAATTTATTGTTTATATGTGCAATGTCGTAAAATACACTTTCCCGACATTATAAACTGGTGTACAAAAAACCCTGCAACTCGCTAATTAAACAACATTAAAATGCTAATCTAATTTGGAGTAAGAGAACTCAATATAATTTCTTGTCTTTAAAGTGTTTTTCTTATTCCATTACAGAATGCCAGGGAAACCGTGCTGTGGGGTGAGCTGGGGGTGTGTGTGTCCTTTCACCGTATGTAAGGACTGTAAAATACAGGCTGCCACTTCAGTTGAACTCAATGTTGGGATGTTAGGATTGGGGACGTGTCCCATGGATGGTCCTTGAATCAACAAGATTTGAGTGAAACAAGACTTTAGGGGATTGCAGTCACTGTGCCCTGGCTGGGACAGGGAACAGACTTCATCTCTGCACTTTACGGTACACGGTGAGGATGGTGGCTAAAGAAGTAATTCCTCTCTGGCATAAAATACTATTTTCCCACAGCTTTTCATCCCCAGAAGTTACCTAACGCAGAAGGCAGTGGGAGTCCTCTCTGCAAGGACAAAAGGACTGCTCACAGCGTACAGCTGTATTCATCTTTCTTTTGAGCTGGGGTTGCATTCACTCCCCTGACCTCCCACCTCAGCCAATGCCTTAACCAGCCCCCTCCACCTCCGTCTGTCCTGGTGCTAAACCCCGGTGGTGGTTGCTCCCTCCTGGGAGGTGCAGCGCTTCCAGAAGACCTTGTGCCTCAAGGTGCATGGGTGGGAGGGTGGAGAGACACGGGAGCCGGGGTAGCTGCTCTTCCTCCGGTGCCTAGTAGGAGCTTGACCCACCCATGGTGTGACTCACACCCTCGGGAGACTGACGAAGCAGAGGAATACTTCTGCGTGGGTTATAAATAGCCTAAGGAGCACACAGCCCGTTTCAGGTAAAAGTCAAAGGATGACCTTGGTTGTCGTCATTGGCAGCTTAAATCAGCCTGCGTGCCTTTGCCCAGAGGTGGAGCAGACAGGAGTGCCTGTAAGAGCAGGAATAGCTGCGAGGAGAAACTCCTTCTCTGGAGAATTTCACCGGCGACTCTCCTCTGCCGCTGTGTTACCTGGCTGCAACTCCAGCCTGGCATCAGTAACGCCGGATGGAAATGTGATGTCAGCATGTTAGCAGACACGCTGTGAAGTAGCTTGCAGGCAGGACCCTTCAGACCACGTATGCTTAATCGTAGGTGATGGATTTAGCTGGGGTACGAGGGAGTAGCCTTTTCCACCACTGCAGCCAGGTTTCTCGGGGACCTTGAATTGATCTGCGCCACTAGACACCTACAAGTACGGCCCTGCTTTTGGCGAGCAGAAATGGGGACACATCAATAGCGGCTCCCTTTTGGAAAGACCCTTTAACCGCCCCCCCCACCCCGTTAGTCCAGAGATACTCAACGGGGGTTTGTCTCATCTCTGTGCTTTTAACCTCAGGTGTGAGATGTTTCTTCAGCTCTGAGAGTCGATTGCGTTCCCAATTCTACTTAAGCTGGCAGAGTATCTTTGTACAGCCCGTTACAGCTGCCAGTCATCTGAATTACATAATTTACGTTGATTTGATTAATACAAAGGGATGTTGTTGCGCACGCCACGCCTGGAGACAAAGGCACGTTGGGCTTGCTTTGCCTTCCAGCCATCCCCGTTCCCACCGCGCCGCTGGCGCACGTCAGCTCACAGATGTACCTCGCTGTGCAGTCAGCTGGGCGCGTTTCAGGGTGCTCCCGCTTGTTTCCCACCCACCAGCAATCATTTTATCAATGCTCTGCACACTTGTCTCTTTTCTTCTACCAATGAGATGGAATTACCTGGTGCTATGACATAACCACGAGAGAAAATATTAAACCGAAGGTCATCACCTCATCGACCTGTGGGTTGTGAAGTATTTATACAACAAATCAAACTCTTTTCCGCTGAAATGAAGCCATTTGTCTCCTAAATGGGACCATCCCTCTGATGAAGAACTCCAAACTTCCGTTGGGGTTACAGCTTCACTTCAACACTGCTTTTCTCCAGTAGCTGTGGAGAAATGTAACGATAAGAAAAGTAGAAAATTGTATTTTACCGTGCCAGTGAAAGGAGGGGTGAAGTGAGAACGGGAAAGCTTACTTAAAAAAAAAAAAAAAGGCAGAAATAGTTTCTATTACAGATGGAAGGTGGAACCGAAAACTCTGGAAAGCCAGATCAAATGCCATACAGATAGATTCCCTCAGTGATTAATTAGTTTGTCAGGAAAAAAAAAATCAAATAAACTGTGTTTTTCACTGTTTCTTTTGCTGGATCCTGTGTTGTGCTCCTGGCAATCCCAAGGGGAGCCCTCTGCTGCTGTCTGTCACAAACCACTTTGTTCTGGTGCCCTCTGCTCAGTCCCAGGCTGCTCCCGCCTATGGGGAGCACGAAAAGATAACAGAAAAACCTCGATGCCTCTGGGGAACAGTTAGGGCTGGGGGGGATTGTCACTTCACCTTTTATTGCACTCTGATTTGAGGCAGCAATGCTTTTGCTGTTCTGTTCTTGGCACTGCAAGCTGCATTGCTCGGTGACTTCAGGACAAAATGAAAAAGATCCCATGTCTGGAAGGGAGCCGAGGACAGAACGGGAGAGAGCAAGCGGCGTGGTAAGCATGAATTGCCTCTCTGATCTGGTTTGGTTTCGTCCCAGCCTGTGGAGTAGCGATGCCAGAATTAGACAGTTTTTAATTACCGTCAGTCTTTATATATGTTTGTTATACAGCCAATGTAAGAGAAAAATTGCTCAATAAAATTCTTGGTTTATGAAGCTATGGGAACTTTGCGGCATAAATAGATGTGTATACATTGGTGTCAGACCTTGTGGCGTATAATATATGTTCTCTAAGGGAAAAAAAAATACCCTATTTAACCACTGGGGTAGTAACAGTGCTTTTATCTTGCACTAGACACCCCCTAGACACTGCCACCCTTACCTCACCTTGCAGGGCTGGCACACAGGAGCGTCCGCATGCCGGCGTGCCCTGCAAACCTGCAGCTCTGGGCTGAACATGGTGTCTCAGCTCTGCCCACTGCTTAGCTGCGGTAAGAAAGATTGACAAAGGTAGAAAAGAAAATGATATAACACTCAAGGAATAAACAGCATCCTCAGTTATGTTTGTTGAGTGAGTCTGGGAGTAAAATCTGCTACCCTACAAGTCTGATCCTGCCGGCCCTTCCTGCAGCAGAGAGGAACCGCGGGGCAGCCTGGTGGGTTCACAAGCGTGCACAAAGCCACGTTGCCCCTGCACAGCGGCCCTGGGCATGAGCAGTCAGTGGCTCTTTTTGTGATTCCTCAAGCTGCTGCTGGAGGCAGTTTGCTCTGAAAAAGTCCTGCCGCGAGCTTGGGCTCGCTCTCCCAGCTGCATTCAGCACAGCCCGTGCTTACCTTCTGGGGTACATCAGGGTACCACATCCCACAGACTACGCTGCAAAACACGGCATGTTGTTCTCCTGCTGAGGAATCAGCTCCTCAGTCTGTCCTTTCTTTTTCTTGCTCCTTTTTCTTCTGGTCCTGAGGCTCCCTGGAGCCGTGCAGAGCGGGCCATGGGTGAGATGCTCTCATGAGCAGGATGAGCCCAGTGCCATAAGCATGTGAACGCTGGAGCAGAAATCACAAAATTTGAAATTTATTTCAGGCTGCTGAAAGAGGACTAGCTGTGCCAATGATGTTTAACGAAATGTCTGTTTGTCATGGGTCGGTAGGCACTGAAGGCAACCACCCGTTCCTGCCCATCTGCTCCCCGGCTGAGCAGCCCAGAACCAACTGCCGGCCAGGCTTTTAGGTCATCCAGCTGCCATCGTTTTTCTTGAAGGCTGAAGAAACCAGAGTCCTCCCAGAAGCAGAAGAAAGCCTCAGCACATTATTTTTCTATGGTTTGTCCTGTGTCCTTCATGGCCAGACTTTCTGGCTGCTGCTACTGGCAGGTTTGTCCAGGAAATTGGGAGCCTTTTCCTGGGAAGGAAAAAGCATGTGTGACTGTACCAATCTACAGAAAAGTAGTTGGTTGGTGCCAAAATAGTCAGCGACACCTGCCCTGGCCCTTAGATGTACAAATAAGATATCCACGAGGATCCAGAAATTAAATCTAACAGAAATAAAGCTCTGATGCTTGTCTGGCTTTTGGTGTGCAGGTAGGCATCGGGCTGCCCTGCCTGGCCAACCTTGCCCCTCTCCACTGACTAACCAGCACCACGCCAGGGAAGGGAGCATGTGGGAGTTGTTTGCCCCTCTATCAAACCAGGGATATGCTCGTGGAAAAAAAAAAAAAAGGCAGCAAAAGTATCGCTTGTGCCTACAAAGGGCAGAAATGACAGGTCCTGCTGAGCCCAGAGGAGCTGCGCTGCTGTCGAGCAGCCAGGTATCCAACCTGCCCATTCTCAATTTCAACACAGGTTAAGCCCAAGGGTCACAGGAGGCAGGAGGAAAGCAGGAAGGACGGGTTTTGGAGTAGAGCCATTAACGAATCCCTGTAAAATGTTTCTTCCACTCTCGCTGCTATTAAAGTTCTTTTTTTTTTTAAAACATTCAAACTGATTCCTCTTTTCCAGGCTCAGGTTTGATTTAAGGCACTGTTAGGCTTCTTAGATCTATTTTGGGTTAGCCTGTTCAGACAAGCCTGTAGGCAGATCCCATTAACACCTACTCTTTCCCCCACCTTGGTGAAGTCCCTTCTGTGACCTGGAGGGTGATGAACGGCTGGAAGTGTAAACTCAGAGACAACCAGCGACTGCAGCGGTGAGCACACATGCAGGGACCAACTAATTCACCCAGAGAGGCCCTGTAGGTAAAGAGAAAATATCACAAATAGCCAGACAATGCAATGCAATACGGACCCGCTCATCTTTTTTTCTAGAATATTTGCAACTTCTGTTTCCCTTTTAGCAAAGGCACTGATGCATTACATGTCTGACAATTCTTAGGAAAGTTTCCTGTCTAAATTTTATTTTCTTCTGCGAAAGCTTTTAATAATTCAAATCCAACCTAGAAAATCACCGCAAGGGACATTTTGTCTTCTCAGCTGTGCAGCAGAGAGCCTAGACCCTGCCTCTCTGATGTTGGACTACTCGAGACTCCCCCTTACAAACTATTAGGCCTAATTTAGCTTTTGTTAATTCTGCTTTTTCCTATTAATTCATAGACCAAAGAGACTGGCTGGTTGGCATGATCCTCGCCACAGCCGATCCATCAGCCAAAATCAGCCTAAGTTTTGCTGACCATCACACCTGTTAATTTTGGCTAAGCTCTTACCTATACAGAGCGGCTCTGGCAGCAGCAGTTCAATGGGCTGTTACTGGATTTCAGCACTACAGACCACCATGGCTTGACCTTCAGGTGGGCTGGCAGAGCAAGGGAGGTTATGAACTTACTGAAGAATAAGGAATTGTACATACTAGGAGGTACTAAATAGTATGGGCAAAACTTAACAGCTTAATCTTTTCTCTTTGTTAACATAAGTACCTGGAAAAACATGGAACTTATCTAAGATAATATACATAGATACATGCATACGTATGTGTATATAAATCTTATGGGTATGCGTGTATATATTTCAAAGCAGGGATATTGAAAATGCATAACTTTTCTTCCCAGGGTTACGGTATTTCATGGTTACTCAGTTTAAATCCTCCCACTACATAACTGCCAGGATGGAAATTATTTTTCGGTTCCTTTCCTCCTGTACAGTGTTAATTTTTTAATGTCAAATGTGATGCTTTTGACACTCAAAAAAAGTATTAATTTGTAAATTAATTTATTTATAGGCTTTTCTGTAGAGTTCAGCACCGTCAAGTCTGAATGCCCTTCGAAAAGTTGCTAGGTGACACTGTCATACCTCAGTCTGGTGAACAAACGAGAGCTCGTAATGTTGATGCAGTGACTTCAACCAAACATCCTGCTTTCATTTTGATAGAGGCTTTTTTTTTTTTTTGCAAATCATTGTACGTTTGTTATGAACTGCAAGCAAGCTCAAATTACGCTTTTCACCAGTTATCATTTAGTTCATAAGTAAATAGTTCATAAAGCCAATGCAAATCTTTCCATGTTGTTTTCATGGAAATCAGAACAAATCCATATATTTGCATGAACGACAATATTCGTAGACTGATCCAGAAAAAAACATTTTCACAACTTCTAACCTGAACTGCATTTATCGAAGATGTAGCTAATTCCTTGTTTTCCTGTCTGCACTGAAACGGAGTATAGCTGATCTGAAGAACGCATCAGGATTCATTCAGGAAGACTAGTTAAAAACCCACATGTGCAGTGGAGCCGAGGTCCTGCATACAACACAGAAACATACGTGTGTACATATGTGCTTGTGAACCCAGGACAGAGGAGTCCATTCTGACTATATGGATCCTTAATCAGAACACGCATATTTTTTTTCCAGCTCCTTCCCAGTAGCTGGAACCACAATAGCTAATGTTAGAGCTTTATGGCAGGCAAAAAGGGTGAAAACAGCAAACACCCTTTCATTTTTTCATATACATTTCCTTCTTTTCTTTTTTGCTTTTTCTTAAAACAAACATTTCCTGATTTCTTCCCTCCCTGTTTTGAAACAGTAACGGTGCTACGTTGACTCAGAGTGTTCACAAGGTGTTTCCACTTACATGGAATTGGTGAGAAATGTGTTTCTAACAATTTTCCTGCAGGTGGGAACCTATGGAGCTGGGAAATGTCTCTCAGTGGGGCTCCTCTGCAGCAAAATTGTGAGTTTGAAAAGGGGCTGTCGATGGGCTTTCAAGGCTTTGGCCTGGCTCTCACTAGCAACATTTTTGTGATCCAAATTAGCGCTGATTCGAGATGTGTTCCTGTGCAGGGTAAACAATAGCTTAAAGCGGCTGCTAATTAGCTCGGCTCTCTTCTGTTCTTGCTTTTCATGTCGAGATACCTCCTTCAGAAATAAGAAGCAGAAGGAAAACATCCAAGCAGAAGAATCAGAAGGCAAAGGAAAAGAAATGGATGGGGATTGCAAGTGAAAAATTAATGAGGAGAGACCTCATTTCACAAAGCTTGTATAAAGCTGGGCTGCATCTGTGCAAGGAACAGCGACCCAGAAAGAGAAGTCTGTAAAAATTTAGAGCAAGGTGCAACACTTGGTAGCCTCTTTCCCTCTGAGACGCACCTACGTTCACAAACAAGGATCCCTTGTCTATGGCCACTGCGAGCTCATCTTTGAAGTTTCCACCGTGTTTTCCCTCCCCTCCGGCAGGCCCCGGCTCGGGAAGCAGCAGGGCTCTCGGCGCTCATGGAGAAGGTCATGGCTGAGTGTGAGTCCAGAGAAACCGTGCTGTGGGCTCAGCATGGCTTATCCCACATTTATCTGGGGATATCAAACCTCCTTGTGCAGCCATTTTTTTTCTATCCATTCATCATATATAAATATATAGATTTTTTCTATATATATATATATATATGTATATACACACACAAATAAAAGCACTTAGCTTCTGGCCAAGATGAAACCCTTCGTAACACCGCTGCTGCCCATCCAGCTGCCTGATGAGAATTCCCTTTCTGGAAAGCTTGGGATTGTTCCCAGCATAGGCAAGCAGGTAAAAATCTGTGTTTGCGGGTGCAGCAGAAGTCTGCAGAAAGTCCTTCTTGCTGAAAAAAAAAAAATATATGAAATGGCACCTGCATAGTACTAAAAAGGATGGGGAATATTTGTTATTATTTTACTATTCAAACCCTCAATTAATGGGCATCTCCATTCATGGCCGATCCCAGAAGAAAAAGACCTTTAGTGCCTTGCGTGACAGGGCTGAGATTCTCACCCCAAGCGCTCGCTGCTGAGCACCTGAAAAGCAGGACCCTTTGCAGTTTCCCTGGAAGAGAGAGGAGCACCTGCAGGAGTGCCAAATGGGCACGCGAGTTTGAATTACGCCCCTTGCTTACTTGCCTGTTGCCCTCAGTGGAAACTCTGGAGGATTATTTAAAACGAAAACTTTTAAACTTTTGCCTTCTATATTAAGAACATGCCAGGTAATACTGAGCAGCTCACTCTCTGCTATGAAGGGGTCTCCAGCACTTCTCTCTCCTACTAATTTCTCCTGCCAATCTTTGCCTTACAGTTCGAATAAAGGGATCGAAGCGTCATCTGCTATCGCATCGCACAAGCTTTTTCTCCGAGTAGCATCACCTGTTAGCAGTCAGTCTAATTTGATTGTTTCCAAAGCAGAAAGGACAGCTGTCAGCCGCCTCCCAGAACGGATTCAAAGGCTACAATCAAGAAAACTTCTCCAAGAATTTGTTCAAAGCTGGTGCTTATCACTCTTCAAAAGACTGTGAAGACAATAAACTAGTCAATTTACTCTAATGGCCAGGTGCAATCCAAGTATTTAGTATCTCGTTAATATTGACTGGCAAGACTTAAAGGAATTGGAATGCCACGGATGTCAGCTGCCAGACTGGCAGGACATGAAGCAGTGATGATAAATAATTGCACTTGCACAAGAGGCTAATTTCAGTTTATTTTCCGAGGTGTTAACTATTGAAATTAATAATGTTTAAAACTTGCACTTTGTGAATCTGTTCAGATTTCCCTTTGAAAAAATTGCTGTTAATTCTCATAAGGTTGCAAGGAACCACCACACAATAGCAGGGATTTCTCCTGATGAATCTGTTCTGGGTTCTCTCTACATTTGGCACCAACATTCCCTGCTCTCTTCCGACTCCCCCACTTCCACCAGCATCCCAGCCACTGACGCCTTAAAGCACGCTTATTCTCATATCACTTGTGCCAGGTAGGAGAAAAGGTTATTATTTCCACTTACAGACTGGGAAGGCAACCACAGAGAGAGACTGCTCCCCACCTCCTGGAAGGTATTTGGCTCCGTCGGCACCACTGAGCAGCACCTGCAGCTGATGAACCCTGAAGCAGCAGTTTGTTTTCCTACCCGAGAGCTGCCCAGGGCCAGACCCCCTTAGGGGACGTCAGCTGCCAAGGCAGCCTCGCCCTGGTCGGTTTAGAGTATTTATATATTTTGTTCTTGTTTAAGAATGCTGTTGCAGAGGGAGAGACTATTAAACCATCTTGTTGCACAGTTAGGTGTAGAAAAACACACCCTTCCCAAAGTCTGATTTCCTTCTGTTTTAGCAGCGCATTATCCACTTTGCTACTGGCACCTGCATCTTTCTGACCCTGGGACCCCTGCGCTGAGGAAGAGCATCCCTAGGGGCTGGCTCAGGAAAGCCTGGCTAGCCAGCAAGTGACTTCCTAACCTCAAGGTACTAATTAAAAAATGCTCTTGAGTCAGCTCCAAGTCAGGTAACAAAACAAAAGGCCCCGAAAGGCCTGGAGAGGGGTGGATGTTCAGTAAATAACAAGACCTATAAGACCTTGCTGTTGGTGACAGGCAGAGAGTTTCAATACATAGAGCTTAAGTCTTACTGAAAGTTGTTTAAAACCACTTACGTACAGTTTCTTTTTCAGGAATGCAGGCAAATTGTTCACTTTCCTCTTCCCAAATATCTGATTGTTTAGCAGAGTTGAACTATTAGTGGCTTGACAAAGAACGAACTATACACAATCTAATAACGGTGTTTTTACAATAAATTCTCTGTTTTGCCCTTTGTGAGCTGAAACGATCTTTTCGATGCTGACAGACAATTGATTAGAGCTAGATAAACAGTATTAAGCAGACAAAATATTTCTTGAATGTGAGCGTTTAGGGGGTTCTGAGTAACTTCCTATCCCTTATCAGTCTTTAAAAGGGTTTTCATTTATCACTGAACAGCATATCTAAATAAATTGCAAAACAGAGCTTTCCCCATAAACCGTTGACTTTGACTATCTGCTTTTTATCAAACACAACTAATTTGCACTTTAACCTATTTTCTGGGGTTTTTTTAGGTTATTGTAACTTTCCACTATGAGAATAAAACGTTATTATACGTAACAAACAGAGCATATCTAAGGACATACTTTCAACGAAACAGTTTTCAAACTTTTGACGTTTGTGGTCATTATCATGAAGGTTAATGATGATAGGAATAATAGCAAGCAATAGGTGCTGAAACTCTTACACTAAAAGAGCAACAGAGTGAACATGAAGCTTTAATGTACTGACATTTATATGCATCTATTATCCTAGTATTTGGCTAGCTCCACAAATTCCATTTTGCTTCAAGATTTCTGCATTTTTATACCAAAAGCATTGTATGGAAAGCTGATGCTCTGAAAATGGACTGATCTCGTATTAATTCTGCATCATAACACTTTTGCCACAAGCCACATGACTGCTGTGAAATATATGTTTCTATTTCAGTTGGTTTAGAAAAAAAATATTAACTTCTAAGGGTGATACAGAAATCCAGAAAATTTAGACTGTAGTGAAAGTGATGAAGCCAATTTAATTAGGAAAAAAGTGAAAATATCAAAGACCTTCCTGTTTCTTAGTATATGCAGGACCTAGCTCTGTGCTGCTGAATGCAGTGGAGGCTTTGCCGTTGACCCCAGCGGGTGGTGGGGCACTCCCTCCAGCACAGCACCCACCCCTCCTTCCATAAGAGAATGCTACTGTCTCTTCCAACCTGCTCTTCCAAGTCTAGTACGTGCTAATGAAATTGCTCTAATAAATTAGCGATCACTGATCCAAATGTAAAAATGTAGCTCCCCTCAGCAGAAACCAAAAAAGACAAAGCCCTCCAACAAAAAATCGTGTATTTTCAAATGCTGTGATGAAAAATCCAGTTTCAGAAGCACGTAATAAATATAAACCAGAAAGCTCCTAAAGATGGGCCATAGCTGATTTCCCTGCACAGCTTGTCTTTTAGTTTCCCTGGTTGCTAAGATACTAGCAGTATTACCTTTCACTGTGTCTTTGGGATTTGAAGATTTATATTCTCTTACCCCCTGTAAAAGTCTCCTCCGTGTATTGCACCCATACCTTTACCTGCACCTTTCCTTTCAGAAAAAGCAGGTGGCGACAGTAGGTGAGATTCTCCACACATACAAAGCCCCAGACCTCCAGTTGCTCCAGCGGAGCACTCCCACCTTCCAGCCACTTACAATCTGGCCTGGTAAATGCAACGGCTTTATTTAGAACCTAACAGTTTTGAGGTTGTGTCGTACCAGGTAATGCAGATTCTCTGTAAATGCAAATAACTTCACCGTCCTAAAAGGTGCTGGAATTATTTTACATGAAGGTTCTGACTTTCAAAGCTAACTTTCAAATTCTGTGCTCAAATACCTGATTGCCTCAATCAAAATAATTTTGATGTCTAAATGGTTTTGTATTTTAGTGCTCTACCATCAGCCTTGAACCATCATGAAGCCTCCAGGCTGGGGATGTTATCTTCAGGATTTTATAAATGATGATGTCCATTTCCAGGAGAACTGAAGATGGAGTGATTTGAAAGAAACTCATTCTTTAAAGTTCATCACTCTCACTAAGCGTGATTAAACACTATATAATTTAACATTATTTGCTGATAGAAAATCAAAGCATTTGCCCCCAGCATGCTGACATTTACAGCAGTGGAGAACATTTGCACATTTTATGCTTATAATAACAGATGAGGTATGAAATGGATTCTGATAATGCTTTTAACACCATGAAAGTCTTGTCATTTATCACAGCATATGAGCTTGCTCTCGATCCCCACCATTATTGTGATATATTTCTGTACAGTAGAAGTAAAGAAAAGCTTTATTTTGATGATGGATAGTGGATGAATCTTCAAAAGTCCAGTAAGCAGGTTCTTTTCAAGCAAGCCCCACTGTAGTGTTAATCTCATTTCTTGCAGGGTTTTTTGGGTTTTTTTTTTTTGTTAATAAAGACTTGGGTAGACAAACAGCTGATGTGGATTGTCTGTAACTCCTTACTGCAAAGAGATCAGATTGTCTCTTGAGATGCTCTAGTGTCTTACATTTCTGTGAAACTATGATATATCACGAATAACCAGTTACGTGGAGAAATCTCAAGAAACTGCAAATCAGTCTAAATTTTAAATGAATGCAAGTCAAATGTATGCATGGTGCCAGAATATGCCTTTTAAATAAGCTGCCTTCCACATCAGTATTAGGATTTAAAATATTTATTTGGTGTGTGCTCGGACTCCTTTATTGAAAGGTACTGGAGAGTTAGATTCCTTTGGGCTGTAAATTTTTGGGTTTTTTCATCTGAGAACCAATAGCTGCAAGCACAATTCTGGCTCTTTGATGTCTCTGGACTATATTCCCTCCTTACTGTGAAATTGAAGATTATGAAAAGGAGCAAAGGATCTTAAGAACAGATTCCCATAATCTATATACGTTCAAAATTTTTGAGAAATCACATTTGAATCTTTACAGCATTACCTCCTCTCAAAACAAGAGTAAAAGCAAAATCATTTTAGCCTACTACAAGTTGTGGCCGTTCTTCACAGTCGCCTGCACTTAACCGAGAACGTACGTGGATGCATACTTTACTCGTTTTACTCATAAAACATGTTAGATAGACACTTCAAGCCCTGAGCGACCTCTGAACAATGCTTGAAAGTAGTTTAAGAATTTTGTTTGGAAATCTCCAGAAGGCCTTGGACATGTTCATGTTCTTCCTTTACCATTATGGTGCACTCCCGGTCTTGGTACTTATTAGTCCACCCCCCGCCCTATCGGTAACAGAATGAAGAATCTGCTCTCTTCTTCAGATCTTGATTTAGACCATGACATTACTGGCCACAAGCTGCCTAAACATTAGGAACCATTCAGATCGAGCATATATAGATGTTTGTTCTTCCTGGCAAAAGTCTTCAGAATTAAAGTATTAACAAAACAAGATAGGCTCTAATAAAATTTCAGCTGAATCCAGCTGATTTTAAATGAGTTCTGTTGACCTGCCTGCAGCCTACTGATTTGCATTTGTCCTTTTTTGAATAAAACCAATAAACATACAGGAGTTCCCTAAATGATCTGTTTGAGGTTAAATAGAACAATGTTAGTAAAAGAGGGAGGAATACCAGCATACAAAAGGAAGGCCCCAGCTGTGTTTGGACTCATCTTCCAATGTATTGGCTACTTATTTTAAATATTTTCCAGTGTTTGGGAATCATACATTCTTTCCATTTGAGGTTCTTTGGATGCCCACCATCTCATGCAAAGTACGAAGCCAAGGAAGACTAAAGTATCTGCTGACCCACGGGAACAGCCCATGGTACTATAACCATAGCAGCTATTAAACCAACGCATTCAACTTTAGAGCCCAGCTTTGCTTTCTGGCTGGCTTCAAACTCTTACAGGGACTGCAGGCAAAATGGAGAACATGATCTGAACAACCGAAAGCATAACCGAGAGCTCTGACTTGTCAGGGTTATCTGAAGCAGGTGAAGAGATTATCTGTGGCTGTTGTGCCACCCGCCTGATGACGGCAACAAACTGTGGCAGAGAAATAGCTCCCAGGGCTGGCAGGATTGACGTGTTAAACTGCTCCCCCTCCCCAGGCCCACAGAGATCTTGACTCGGCTTTGGGGGTTTGAATCGATGGCAATGACAAAGCAGCAGCTAATGACTTGGTTTCTGTGAAGTCAAGGTCAAAATTCAGTTTCCGTGGAGCCAAGACTTGACCTTTCGGTTACACTGATGATCACGTATAGAGCCCTGCTCTCCTGTTGAAGAACACAATAACCACACAGGTTCTTTGGGCACTAACATGGAAAGAAACCTGGAAAGTGTGCCTGGAGGTGGGAGCGTACTGCAGTAGCTGCAGTGGGGATGGTGGATGGCTGCTGCTCTGATATTTTTGGAAAAATAATGATTCAGACTCTATTCAATCTCAGCCTTGTTTATGTAGCTGAGAATAATCAGGTGTTATATTAAAGAGCCGGGCAGCAAGTTCTGTTCACAGTTGTCTCATGTACTGACAATTGCAGCAAGTTCCAATCACCGGCAATGTCAAAAGTACTTTATAGATCTTCAGTGTTATTTGGTCAGCTCTCCAAATCCCACCCTCTGTGATCATTATCTTTGAGAGTCTCTTGTCTCCACGTTTATATTTTTACTCATCAGTGCTGCTTACAAGTACCTAATCATGCCACGTCCTGCCTGCAGTCACCTTACCCCTAAAGCAAATAGCTCTGTACTCGCACACCGCCTCAAATTGCAATCAAACAAATGAATTAAACATTGCAGCATCAGCCAACAAAGTGGCAAAACATATGCAAATCATCCTTGGGAAAAGTGGTTTCTGTGCTGGAGCATGATGCACACCTATCTCTACATAGTTTAAAACATGGTTTTGTATTTCTGAGATATATAAGAAAAGAGAACAAACTGGATTCCTTCCTCTGTCCCGCCTGAATAATTCTGGATTTTAGACTGAACAGTTATCGTGGATATCAAGCAGATAATCACCTAAAACTGTCAAAGGCCACATCTCCAACTTGCTGTGCTAAGACAGGCACAAACTGTAGACATGTGTACGCATTTCCCACACCTTGTATTAAAAAAAAACCCAAACAATTTGCCTCTGTTGAGAACGTGACGGATGGCTCTTCCCTGACCAGGGCAAGCAGCCTGGGATTGCACCTGTTACTCAGCCAATAGACCTGGTAAGTCAGCTCCTGTTCGCCTCTATATGAGATGCCACCTTCAGTTTGTCATGTAGGTATAGATGTTTTTATGTGTATGTATATACATGCCAGCTGCATATCTCAAAGCACTGTTGCTTATGCAGTATCATTATTATGATAATATCATAGACCAAAATAAAAAGTATAACAGTAATTTCACAAAAACCCCATTAATTTTAGAGTTTTACAGTCCAAGTGTATGAAATGTTGCGTATCACCAGAGGATACATTAAAAAGTGAGACACCTGTTCTGTTGTGAAGCATTCTCATTAGAACTAATGGAACATGTATCTTGACAGTAGTATTAAATATGTCTTGAAATGAAAAAAAGCTATCTTGGAAATCCAGTTAGGTCCAAATAACCCATTTAGTAAATACACTTCCCCCCTTGCACATAAATTCATTGGCGGGCTTGCTTTCTTACTGTAGGCTTGCTTTCACTGGAGAAAAATAACGGCTTTTAACTCTAGATCCTACTTCCCAAAGGGATTGATATTCTCAGCGAACTTACCTCATGATCAAAGGGAAGTGCTTGTTCACCATCTTTTTAACATGAGAGAGTTCATGATCACTGCTTACCCAGCAGCGTAGAAAAGATCACCCTGTTTAGCAGTGAATACAGGTCCTGAGCTATGGTGGCATCTGCTCTGGAGGAGGGATGGCAGGGGATGGCAGCATTGTCACCCAGGAGCAGGGGAGTCGGGGGGAGCGGAGTAAGGCGGCAGAGCCAGCCGGGACGCAGAGGCCAGGTCTTGCCTGATGCTGCCTTTTGTTTCTGGTTGTTTCAGCTTTCTCTCTCCTCAAGGATCAGGGAAGTTTTTTCCTCTATGTTACAAACTCTCTAGGTAAATGAATCTATTGGACCATTTTGTTATCGTCTACCGCACAACAGAATTAACAGATTGTAGGTCTAGCTGTAAAATTATTTAAGGCAGCCATGCAAATTCAGATTCTTTCTTTCTTTTGACTGAAGTAACTATTTTTGGTTACAGCCTAGAAGCTACTTAGAGAGGGACCATCTTCCACGTCTTTCATCCCCTGACGTAGAGCTTTCAGGGGCTATTTTGCTGGAGATCATAAGCAATCCTTCCTTCATTCCCCTTCTTAAAAGGACCCTCCCTTAACTATATGCCATTTCGGAACCTAAGCCCAGCTGTCAGGGCAAAATGCGTGGTAGAACGGTTTTGCAGAAGCTGTGATGAGAAAACATGAAATTAATTCTTGGCTTTGACTTCAGGAATGTCTACAGGTCTTCCAGATTTACTTAAATATAACCTGTCTGGCCCTTTTCCATATGTGCTCAGTCCCCTTGCACATTCAGATAAATGTGTTATCTAGTTTTTATGATAAGCATTCCTATAGCGTGGCCTACCAGATAGAGGAGTGGCCCCTGAAAACAGGAGTTTGCCGCACGTGGATGACAATAGGAAGACCACTCTTCTGCCTCTGTTTTTGTCCTCTCAACAACACACCAAGTCGTGACGATATTACATTTATTACTGTAAAAACACTTCACATTTCGTAATAAAATGTGTAAGAAATTGGCATCTTCTTTAAGTTCAAAGGAAATGGACCATTACATGTCCAAACAAGGCTGTGAATCATAAAGGCTTGATCTTAAGTCTTGTCACCCAGGGTCCATTCCCAGCTAGTGAGCAAACATTTGAGCAATCTCACACTCCATTAACAATAATCTCAGCTATGCCCAATTACCTTCATTTTGTACATCATGCAAAAAATCTCTTTCTGAATTGTTTTACAGCTGACAATTAATACTTTAACAATTACAGTTCTATGTGTGCTCTTGCTCTGGCTACCAGAAATCCCAGTGGCAGATATGCTACTCAATTTTGCCTGAGTTGCTTTAAAGTAACATCTTGAAGACTCTAGTTACAGTAATTATTATAACACATAGAAGTTAAATCAGTATTTGCTAAATAGGTTATTAAACAGATCACACATTGTGATAGGCAGTAAATAGCTAAATTAATAAAGCATGTATAAAAAAGACTAAAAACCTACTTAAATCAGAACCAGTGGTAGATTTACAAAAGTACAGATGGCTTGAATTTAAAACATGGTTAAGATTTCACCCCACATTGTGAAGAAAAACTTGGGGAATGGTCTTACTAGTCAACATTTCTATAAGAAACACTGAAGTCACCTTTCATTGCATTGCAATAGGTAGTGATGATGGTGACATTTTATGTTTTTTTTCCTGCATCCTGTTGCCCTGAGATACTGAAAAGGATGAACGTATTATGCATATTTTGGTCATTCTACACCATGTACTTACTGCAATGTGATTAGTGACCTTCATATATTGCTTGTCAAAATCTCCATTATTGAGATCTCCATCAACTGCTGAATGTAACCAGCTGTGGGGAGGAGCATGATTTATACTTGATTGAATGCAGCAACACTACCTAGTAATATAGAGAATGGAAGGAAGAAACAGAATTTCTGGATGAAAAAGCAGGGACAACTTTAGAATTCTAGAACATAAATCCTTGAATTTGACTTGTTCTATCTGTCTACTTTTGTCGGTATGAAGAAGACGACTCCGCTTATCCCTGAGTTGTCCTGTCAGTTCTTGTAGTTCAGTATTTGCATTCTTCTACTTCAGAAACTCATTTGTCCTTTTCTTAACAGTATCAGGTCAAACCACTGCCTGCGTAAAAATATTGACCTTACTGTTCAGGGAAAACAGACTATAGACCCGATACTGTTACATGTATAAAGTCCATATATTAAAACCGGAACATTCTGTAGTCTCTTTCCAATGCTGTTATTCTGCAAATATCTTTAGTACCAGGCAGTAACATCTTTTCCAGGCAGAACTGTAATTTTTAACTTAGTAAGGTCTTTTTAAGACTTTGATACTGAAAGCTAGAGTGGGATGTGTTGCTCTAAGAGTTGGGTTAATATAGAATGGATTCTCCTTCTATTACCTCAATAGCATAATAACATTGAAACATCACTAGTACAATTATTCCCTATTACTGTGAAAGAAAAATATTCCTTGATGACAGAAAGTAATTGTACATCTCTCAGCAACTGTGTGATGCTCATGTAGCATTCCTCTAGTGAGACAAAACCAGGAAGATCAAGAAGTCATGTAATGACAAACCCAAACAACATATGCACTTAGGAAAAGTTGCATATTAGAGATGTTATTGCACTACTCCACTCGCCTCTCTCTCCTTTTGTAGTGAGCATCATGGTTCAGTATAAATCCACTTCTTATTTTCTCTATGGTATCATTTTCCACATGGGCTGTGGATCCCATTTCTGAACGTTTCTTCAGAGTGTCACTGCACTCACAGATCGCCGATGGCTTCCATGTTTAAAAATGTTAGCATTATCTTTAGTCAGTTTGCCACCGCCCTGTCCTGGAGTTGTTACCCTGCTGGGTGCAAGGCGGTAATGGCCAGAGCAAGGTCCTGCTGAAGAGTCTGTAGCCGTGGATGCTTCCTCTGCCCACCTATTAAAGAAGTAGTAGCCTTCTTCAGGTGTCCATTTCCTGAGAGGATTCACTTCAGAGGCAGAAAATCCCTGACTTTCTGTGTCCCCATGAGACTCAGCTGCTGCTGCCGGATGTAAAAATGGTGACACACATAAGTGGCTGACGTTTTGGTCAAGGTCATCATTAGACGCAGGTGATGCTACAGGTACACCAGAAGTAGTTTGTTTTCTTGATCTCAATTTCTGGATTTCAAGATCCCGTTGCCCTTTAGGAAGTTTATCTAGTTGCTGTGCTTTCAGAATCAGAGACGCTCCAACGGTTCCTCGTAGAGCAAAAATAAAGAACCTGATGAAAGAGGAAGAGAATGGATTGTCTTACCAGCGGGTTCCTTCTGTAATCGGCATCACATAACACAAATCCAGTTGCTACGGGCATCTGGTAGACACCTTATACCTGGTAGATGAAAGTTGACTCCTGGATCTTAATGCAACATGTAACTATACACTTATCTTGACCTGCATAGAGTCAACTACATGTGTGTAGATACTAAATAAATGATAATAGAACCACTTGATTGCTGAACAGTGCAAGAAAGATACACAGAAGCTCACCAAGAGATGCAGCATTTAAGGATATTGCGATTGTATTTATACTGCTAAAACAAGCTAAAGGAGGGATCTTAATTTAATAGATAACATAAACCCAGAAATTTAAAAACCTCAGCTTGTAGATTTGCTCAGGAAGCAGTTAAAAAAAAAGTGTCCTACCTGCCCTTTGCAGGACAGAGAACTTATGTAACTATATATTGTGTGCAGTGAGAGAGCACACATCCTCCCTCCAAGTCGTGTCAGTTTTGCCTGAAAACCAAAGTCTCTTTCAAAGCATCTTTCTAATAGGATTTGACTTTTACATAGATGGCCTCAATATGCATTTTAAAACAAACACGGGGACTCTTTGAAATTGCATTAAGAAAGCTGCCGTCTTCATATCCTGCTGCTAAATGTATGCATAAATAAGTATTACAAGATTAAAAAGCCTAACAAGCTGGACTAAGTACAGGAAGGGCTTTTACGGCAATGGATTTCTCAGGCCTATCTGCACAAGTAGGAGTGGATAAACACATATGTGCTGTGCCCCTGCTCAGGCTGGTCAATCCCATAGCACCTCAGGTCTGGGAACTGTGCGGTTGCCAGTTATGGTTGGGCAGCTAAGAGCACAACTACAGAGAGCCCAGGTCCGTCTGTGTAGATCTGGTGTGGATCACATTGCCCTCTGTCTTTCCCCTCAAGTTGTCCTCTGTATCTTCTGTGCAAGTTGCAGGTGGACCAGACAGGAGGACAGAGAAGGGAAAGAGAACTGTGTCTTCCGTCCCATGAGCTGCTTTCACTTGCTCCTGCCCTTCCCACAGCCTCGTGGAGTGCGAGACTCAACTACCTGTTGGGCCTCTGCAGGGCTCCCTGGCAGACCCCAGTCTGCCTTCCACAGCTGGAGAAATATATCTGGTTTGTAAGCTGAAATCCTCCAAGAGACACAGTGCCTTCCCTTGCCAATGAACAAACGTGAAATTCAGATCCCTTTCTTCTTCTCCGACTCGAGGGTTTTAGTACCTAATGCTGTGCAGTTTGTGTCCCAGCACCAAGCTCAGAGGCAGTTTTGAGATGTGGATGCACAGGGGATGCACTGCAAAGCGCTGCCAGACAGTGCTCCGGGAACAGCCTGCACGCAGGCAGGGGACAGGAGGCCCCCACCGAGCGCGGCCGTGTCTCAGAAAGGTCAGCTGGCACAGACGGCAGTAGCAAAAGGAAGAACCAAGGAGAGCAAGGATTTTAACAAAACCTCTTAGGAAGAAACTGGAATCTCAAGGCTCCAACTGGTTTCTGAAGGAGATAGGGAGCAGGCAGCGTGGTGACATGAACCAACTGAAACTTAAAATTAAGTGCATTTTAACAAACGGTGGTTTCACCACTGCTGTGGTATGCTGACACGGCTAAGCTCTAGCAGAAACTGGGGGCTGGATATTCTGTGAACTGAGGACTCTGCAGAAAATAATCTGGGGTACCTACATGAAGGAACAGCAGTTCTCCAACTTTGAAGATATCAAGATACAAATCTTTAAGCTCAGTATCCTGCTGAGGCAGCAATGGTCTTAACCTTGCTGAATTCCCAAGACGGGGATACGAGTTCTCTAGCCTCGTGTTTGATGTAGCTCTAAGTAGAACGCTCAGGGTCAAAAATGACACTGAATGAGGGCTGATAGGAAACAAAAATCACACAGGAGCAAAACAGACTGGAAAGGGATGCCCTGCCTAGAAGACATGAGACCTTACTGAACTATGTGTTGTTTATCCTGACCTGAAGTTATATAGTGTAACATGAAATCACAAGAGCATCTCAGCTCAAATGGGGAAATAATAATAATAATGCGAAGGAAAATATTTTCTAGTCTCGAAAGGTTCCTTTTTAGACAAAGTTAAGGCTCAGATTCTAATGCCTTAAAGCACTTACAAAATCAGATACTAAAAACATTTTCCTGATTCTTGCAATACCAGTGTGCTGCACTACTTCATGACAATTAGGATGAGAAGGAGACTGGCAAAATAGCCAAACAAACCCATTTCTTTCATTGTCCAAGCACAAAAAAATATTTTAAGTAAGTGGTGCAACTCAGACGAAGCATATCTGCTTAAAGACTGATTAAGGTATTAAGCACCAAAAGTAGTAAGGTTACTATATACATATATGGGAACAGAATCATTATGTTTTTCAAACCAGGTTTTTTCAGCAACCTGTCAAAATAATTATCCCTCTCCAAACATTATCCAGCCTCAGTTAAAGCTATCGTTAACATACCTGATTTGTCACACAGAGTAAAACTAAAATTCTGGATGCAGAAAGTTATTTCATATAGAAACATGTTCTTAAATTTGGCTTAGTAATGCACTGTAATGTACTGAAGAAACAGAATACATTTTGTTCGTAACTCTCAAAGCATATGGGAATATTTCAAAGACTTGCTTTCTAGTCTTGATCAGCTCAACAACATTGTGTTTATGACAGTGAACAATTATGTAGCAAATTTGTACTGGCAGATTTTGAAGCACCCCAAAAAGAAAGGTTTTCCTGGTGGAAACCCAAAAGCAGTAGGTATATAGTGACTTGTCTAGGGTTGTATAACTGAATAAATTAATGGTTCACAAACTAGAAAGCTGAACCCAAGCATCTGACTCCCACACCAATCACTTATCCCTGTGCAACGCAGGTGCCCGACATATCCCATATCTATACGCATCATTAGCGTTATTTCACTCAAATGCCTACAAATCCACAAAACGAAAATTGAGAGGAAAAGAGTGCATCATTCAAACCTTGGCAAGAGGGCGATGACTGGGGTAATAAGACACAGCAAATAGAAGGTGGGGTCTGAAAGCTGCTTCTCCATGATCCAGTAGGGGTTGGTGGGAGGGTTGCAGAGCACGCAGGCGGCATTGTAGATCAGAGAGAAGACGAGGTAAAACACCACGCTGCCAATCATCGTTACCACGTGGAACAGGGTCTGTAGGCAGAATTGCATGAAATGACAGCGATGCTTGTGAGACCCTGACAGGAGGGTGTAAGACGGGTGTAAGACAGGAGGATACAAAGACAGATTGGAAAGAACGTATCCAATAGTCCACGCTACTGAAAAGTGCAGTAGGAGAAATACCTGGAAATAAACAACAGTGAGAGTGAATACAGTTCTTTAAGAAACACATCTTCATATATTTAAGTATGTAAAAATTGTGTACTGTCCTTTCCAAAGGCACAGTAGAAGCAAATGAAGGTATTATCCTGAGGCTAATAATTAATTCTGGCATGTTGTGAAATCTCAGTGCATCCGTTGCTTACTTTTTGTGACCCAGAATTCAGGTAAATGACTCTGAAAGACGATGCCATGTCTACGCAGTATGCTGTGTTCAGAAAAGAAAAATAGACACTTGAACAGGACAGGTCAAACACATACCCACGTTTTCATTTCTAGAGCTTGGTGCAAGAGAATGGTCAGGAGGGAGATGGTATTGATGGGGTTTCCAAAGGAAAACACGTCTATGTCAGAGTCCTTGTACGTCTAGAAAACAGGCAGACAGATTGTGATGAACCCTGACTATTCAGAAGGGAATTTTCTGTTTTTTAACGAGGACAGGGGAATGAGAATATGAATGACCCCGGTACTTACCAAATAGGGGACAAAGAAGCAAACGAGGCTCTGATAGAAGGCATCCAACATTGTAATAATAAAAGGTGACAGCTTGTATATCTGCAGGAATTTACAGATAACAGTCATTATGATGGGACACACATCTCTAGTCTGTACTGCAGACATAATTGCTGTTTTTCTTCCATTCAGACTAGTGATTATAGCTAACTGGTCTCCCTTCAGGAGTAAATGTCTCCTGAGCAGCTGATTTAGACCAAAGGCTTATCTCTGAACAGGTGTTTTCCCTGTGTTAACTAAAGAGAGACCTTAGGAAGATTAGCCAGCCAACTAAGGGTCTTAAAAACCGAATGTTATGAATGCCCCATCCCTCCCCAAAGGACCCCTTTCCTCAAATTCTTTTTCAAACAAAGCTCTTCCTAGAGCTATAGAATTGGTGAAAAATCCTTTCTGTTAAGGTTCCTTCCACCGAAACATCTATTTTGGGCCATTTTAATTTGACTACTTGTCATATTTCAACTTATCTAGTGACCTGTGGGGCCACAGCTCCCGTGGAGTGGGATGCATTCCTGGAGATGCAGGAGGCTGGGCTCCTGTTGTTTCAATGCAGACAAAATGCCAAAGCAACAACGACCTCTTCAAAATGGTAAAGAACATATATTTCGCATTTATGTGAGGTCCAAGGGCTCCTAAGAAAAGGGATGGAAAGTCCTACAGAGAATCCTCAAATTCTGCACTCCCTTGCCTAGGTTTTTCAAAACTTCATTAAACATGAAGTGAACCACCAGTGTTCATCAGTGCTAAAAATCACAGTCCAGGATAATGAAAGTAGGTATCAGGAGAAAAAGAAGGAGGGAGAAGAGTTCCTAACTACTCTGCAATTTTGTGATTTAAAACTAAGTCCACTTCAAATTTTGCTCATTAATATTTTCGTAATTTCCTATTAAAAATGTTAAGGCAATTTGGGAATAAGTGCTACTGTACCATATGCATATGCAAAACCAGATATGTACGTCTGCATGTGTGTGCTCCTTGCAAACATACAGAGATCAGACTGGTTCGCTAAACCTGACAGGCAAACGGAGGTAAAAACATGACATATTTCATGCATATTTTCTGAGGGTTACCAATACTGAAAAGAAGTAAATAAATGAAACAGTTCATGCCCGGAACAGCCTAGACACCAAACTGTGACAAAATACTTTATGTGTTAGCAGGTGTATTTCTGAACCTCAGACTTGAAAAAAAATGTCGGATTGTTTATTGGTTTAAGGGTTTGCGTTTTCTTGTCACTTTCTGCTGTCATCTTTTTAACAAGCTTTTCTTCTTCAGTAGGTTGAGACTGTTCGAAGCACCAGATCTGAACAGAGTTTAATCAGGGATCAGCTAAACTATTTTACCCTCATTTGTTAGATTTCTCATCCTGTTTTGTTTATTTCTCCCTATGCTGTCACTGAGAAATTTTCTATATATATGGTGTGTACATATATACATATACACACACATAGTTGCTCCGTCATCCCTTCTTCAGATCAGAAACACCAAACACAGGGCTGATTCACTAGCACATCACATCACTTATTATAACGCAGCATGCTGGCACCAAACTGCATTGCTCTGTATATTTAATGGCAGAATAAACCTTCCCATTTACATCTTCCAACTATTACCAAGCACCCAGCCTCACTTCCAGGAAGCAACTTCAATCATGTGTTTCTTACCAGTTCTTCTGACAGCTACAATTCTTTTAGTAGAAATCAGTAAACTAGAAACCATAAATGGATCATTTGCTTACAAGTAAACCTAAACTCCTCTCTTCCTTCCCTCCTCACAAAACCAAAAAACCTGTGGTCCTTTGGCTTATCAAGCAGTTATTTCAGCAATCAAGACATACCTCTGAATTTTGTCCATTCTTGTACAACTCGGGCAAACCTAGAAGTGTTTCTGCAGAAACATCTCTATCCAGGACTCCAAAGAGAAGAGGGGGCATCGAGGTGAAGAAGAGATTGAAAAAAATCATCTGCCAGTAATCTATCATTGTGCTGCCTGAGAACCCACAGAAGAACTGGTACCAGAAGAGCACGTTGACATAGCTCTGCAGAGAAGCAAATACAAACACAGCATCCCATCACAAGCTGAGCTGTGGCTCCCCACAGGCACAGAAGCACATCCCTCATGCCGATGTGATTCCGTTTCTCTTTGGGTTGTGGGAGGCGTGAAGCTGCACCCTTCCCGTGGCCTCTCCTTTACGTCCTCTTTCTTTCCCCACGCTGTTCCCTACTATTACAGCTGATCTGGACCCTTTAGTTTGCAATGCGTAGATGGTCTATGTTTCTCATAGTTCCACCTATGAGGTTTATGTAGTACATTGGTTATTAACAGAGTCTCCCAAGAATACATTATTTTGGTTAAAGGTACCGTCAGTAGAGAGCTTCACGCTTTATTCCATAAAGCAGTATATCTTAAGGGTCTGCCTCGCACCGATCCACCGTGACGCAGCTTTTTAAAAGCCATTAGGTTTCTTTAAGAAAATATCAGAGAATAATTAAGTAAAGTGTTCACAGCTCTGAGCACCAGATTTTAAAATCCTTTTACGAACTGGTTGTCCCTCCGGAATCGGAGGCCTCTTGCTCCCTAATGGTACTGGGGAGATAATAGAACAGCAGCATCCCAGTCTGGAGAGCTATTTCACATTGCAAATAAATATCCTTTGAACTCTAAAAGGATGCCCAATCAAGAGAAAAAAAAGTTTCCATTTCCACTACAATTTTAATGCTGATAAGAAGTAATCCTTATTCAAAATTATGAAAAAAAAAAAAAATACAGATACTTTGAATTCTGTGTAAATAGTCTTTCATGCTCAGAGTGTATTTCATGTCAAATGGACTTGTTTGCACAGTCTTGTAGAAACTGTAGTGCTATCAGGTTTTTCCACTTTACATTATTCTTCAATGCAGAGCTCATTTGCATATACATTAAATTTTTAATAAAAATGCCAGATATGACTTCATCATTACTTGCAAGTGGTTCCTATCAAATTAAATGCAAAAATTCAGAGGTTTCACAGGCAACCAATTCTTAGTGCAGAGTCATCTTCTATATTCTAGCACTAATAATCTGCTCTTCCTTATGGAAATTTTATTTTGATGCTCATGGGTATTATTAATAAAGTTTCTTGAACTACCATATAAAAGTTACTAAGCCTTGAGTCCTTTTTCCCTCTGCAATAATGCTATTTCAAAATATAGTTGGAACCCATATTTTCCTCAATGCTTTATGCAGCACATTACTAAGAAGGAGGTAGCATACTATAAACTTGCAAAGTGAAGAAAGAGCAACTGTAGCTTCATAAAAAGTAAGAGCGTATAACCTGCAAAAACCAAAACCAAAACAACAAAAAGCCCCAGCCCTGGCCTTAACCCTTGCTAGGGTGAAACCTTCCAGAATTTTAATAATCTTACCACGTTTTTGTAGAAAAAGTAAATCACCATCTTTGCCAGGCGAGCGTAACACCAATGTCCGTGGACAAGAAGCAGTTTTTTGAGATGCTTAAATCGGGATATTGCAAAGTCACTAGCCATCACAGCCTTTGGTAAAAAGAATAGAAGTTAATTTACAATATATCCTTTTCCCACCCAATATGATGACATTTGAACACGGACATTGAAATGATTTCCTTCTACTGAATATTGTAGAAAAAAATACCCTTGAGAAAAGAGTTGGAACTTTCTATCTCTGCAGAACTCTCCATCTTAGGAGAATGAGGAAGGGCGATGTGTGGGAAAGAATTTGGGGCAGAAAACACTGAAAGAGAATCAACAAAACCTGGAAATGCTATAGCAGAGATATTCGGAAACCAGATGCTCACCTAATACCGGACAGGCATCTACTAATTTTCCAGGCTTATGAGCAAACACACGTTTGTCCATGCATGCTAATTGTTGGCTCAAAACACTCCTTTTTGGCTGGACATATAATTACAAATTGCATATTAATTTTCGACAGTAACAATGCCAACTTGCATTTTTAAGATGGCACTCGAGTATAGGGCTGCTATGAAACTTATTAAGCAGCAAGCAACCACGTGACAAAAGAGGAAAGGAAATAAATTGAAGGGATACCTGCATGCCTTCTTGGCCAGATATTCCAATTCCAACATCAGCTGCTTGAATCATACTTACATCATTAGCACCATCACCTAGAACAGGAAAACAGGAGGGAACAATCAACGTGCAAGAAAGGGTGTTTAATACAAAATGCCTATATCAGAACAAGGAAAAAACCCCCAGCTATGCTGATAAACAAAGGCTATTCTGTGCTACCATGCATCTTAACTGGGGTAACTGATACTCAGCATCAAGCAATCATGACCTCTAGGCTCTGATCTCAGTTGGAACATCCTCCTTCCCAGGAGACCTGGATCCACCAGGGCTAAGCCCGATATTGGGACCAGCTGGGTGGTGGCACAGACACCCCAACACCGTCTACATCTGCATTGTTTTGTATGTTTCTGCTTGGTGAACTCCATATGCTCAGCAACATGCTTTGCAGCACCCTACTTCACTGAATTCTCCAAATTATATGATAAATTTGATTGCAGTTGACAATGTAACAAGCCAATTTCAGGAGTTATTCTGCTCATTTCAACTTGCAGCAATATGTTAAATACATAACCAAATTTCCATGGGAAGAACAGCCATGGTTGTTGCCTGCAATGTGGAGATTGGGAATTAGGTTAGCTGGTAAAGCAAAATAAATGAAGCAGAAGGCTGGAAGCTTATATTTTGAACTCTAAGGCAAAGCAAGAAATTTTACACCACATCAGACTCTTCCTTTTCTGTTTGGTCCACAGAGGTGTATTTTTTAGTTTTAAGTCATAAAAATCAATTCTGCAAGGATTTCAGTGGGATCACTTACCGGAAGTGGAGCAGGAAACTCAAAGCATTTTGCATTATTTAGAGGTAAAAAGCAAATGAGTCGGTGCTTAATACCACTCTGGAGATAACTCTGTTTTCACCAGTTGGGAAAATCTGGCGGGAAAAGGGCTTTATGAAAAGACAGAACAGTGACTACTGTTGGCTGCTTTCCATGGCCAAAGCGAGGGCATTCTGGATGGAATGCATACGCACGGTTGTACTGGTGTGCATGAAAGGCACTGCTGGGAGATTCTGAATTTGGAGTGCCTTCGTCTTGTTTAGATGGGGCCAGATTTGCTCAGTGAAAGCTGAAGAAGGATTTTCATATGGTTTTTGATCAGGAAAGACTATTCAATGCTATTTTCCCACTGTATCTATCTGAGGCACAAGAAATAGCTCATACAATACATTCCGTACATTTCCATAGCTCATAAAGAAAGAACCTGCTTCCCCCCTTCTCCTGTGAGATTCAAAACGGAGGTACCTATCGACAGGGTCATCACTTTAAGCTGCTGCCGGACGAGCTTGACCACCATGCTCTTCTGAAGAGGGGTGGAACGGCAGCACAGCACCGAGCGGCAGTGCTTCGTCAGCACCAGGAACTTCTCCTCCAGGCCCCCCTGGAAGATGACGTTGAGCGTCCGTCCATCAATCACCAGTCCGAACTCGGGACTGGGGGCCTCAGAGGCTGAGAAAGATGTTGGGATAATGCCAAAAAATTTCTTCCGTGGTTTTTCAACCTCATAATTCTTCCTCACCTCTTCCAAGGTTAAATTCAAGAGAGATTCACATGTTTCCTGTGAGAACACAGAAGTGGTTCTAGAAGTAGTTATCTCCATCTCCCTTTACAGCACAGCACTTGCAAAATGTATGTTTGTATAGTTACGCCAGTGGGTTTAAGCCTATCGGATGAACATTAAGGAAAACTGACTGAGAAATGCACTGATTCGTAAGATTGGAGATTATTTCAATGACGTCATCACACCTAGTTAACTGTAGTAAGAAATTATTTTAAAAGAAAAGAAAATAATCTTCACATCAGGAGGACATATTTGCATTTGCAGTGCTGAGAGTACAGAAAAAGAAAAACAAATCCTTTTTTTCTAAGGGAAATTTTTAAAATCTAGTTTTGATATGAGTGATGTGAGATATTGCAGCATTTGCTTCCCTCAGAAATAAACTGCAGTAGAGAAACAAGAGGTTCAGATTTTCAAAATTACCCAGTAACTTTGGCAGTTTGGCCTTTTCTAGGTCACAGATCAGGTGTGGGTCACAGTTAAGGACAGAAATAAAGCTTCATATTTCTCAGCACTGTGCCTCAAACACAAACTAAGTCTTTCCCTCTTAGCAAATGTGCCTCATTTTGGACCAAAGTCCCCTTCCAGATGCAAACAACTGGAATTGACTTAGTATCACATACAAACAGATTTAAGGGGAGCACTTTTACCTCTCCCATACAGATCCCTTACATTGGCACACCACTATCGGAGAAAATCCAGAATGATCTAAAGGTTATTTTGCTGCCTGTTAGTACTAAAAGTCCTCCTTCTGTGGCATGGCACTGAATACCTGAGGAGCTAATCACTCCCTTTTCTACCTTTTCTGTCAGCTTTATTGAGTGATGATTCAGTTCTAAAATGTTATTTTCACTTTATGTTGCATAAGGTACATGTGTAGGATGTTTGCAAGATTTAAATTACACTTAAGTAGGAGGTTCTGGAATCAAATGTACCTCTGACATCTAATAAAAAGCTGCATCTAGCCTGCACACTGAAAACCTCTAAAAAATATTGAAGAAGCATCATCTTTCTATGAACAACCCAAAAATTGTAGTGGAAATTCCTGGTCTGTCTTGGCTTGCCTTTTTAAATGAATCCCCCAAACTGCCTACTTGTGCTGCTTCCTCCAGGCAGACATTACATTTTCAGTGTTTGAATAAGCTGCTGGGCTCAGGCGGGAAAGAGAGTCCCTTCCCACAGAAGCCAGTTCAAGGGTTAACTTTGGCAAAATTAGTGGGTTAAACACTTTGTACGTATTATTTGTTTTCCCCCGCTGCTGCCATTGGAAGGCACTTTCAGAAGCGGTGTCCTCAGCTTAATTTTGAAGGGAGGGAGCTAAATCTTATTGTGGAGCAACTCCAGTGCCCACCGAACCGCATGTATTCACGCAAGCACCCAGAAATGCGCAGCTTGCATCCGAGCCTGGACCGAGGGCCATACAGGGTGCTGGGGGGGAGCGCGCGCCCCTGTGTTTCCTGGAGCCAGGGTGGTCCCGCCTGCAGCATCCCTTCTCTGACAGAAACCTTCCTCTAATTTCCATCCTAAATATATTCATTCTGCCTTCCGTTAAAGCACATATGCGTATCAAATGAAATTACACATTGAAGCAAGGAATGTATTCCGTGCCAAATTCCATATCATCTTTGCATGTTTCCCTATTTCTGTGACATTAAAAGAGAGAGACATTTGCATAGGATTTTATTCTTGTTTGGAGAACTACTACCTGCAGACAAAAGCAGTTGGAAAGTAGGCCATCTGACTGCTCTATACACTTGCCTATCACAAGAAAAACAGTATTTTAACTATATTTAATTAATCCTCATAATAGCTTTATAGAGAAAGGCAAGCTTGTATCTGTAACCCGCCTTCTGTGCGGAGAAAAACTGAGGCAACCGAGACCAGTGACTTGCCTAGTGGCAGAAAGAAGCCCTGCCTTCCCTCCCCAACCCCGTCTCTCCCCACCAAAAGGCTCGTCTCACGGTGGGCCCCAAGCGTGCGCTGCATAGAAAGGACGGGGCCGCACACTGGGAAAGGGGCAGCGGCTGCTGCCTGGGGCACCTCAGTGGCACTCGGGGCTATACGGGAAGTGAGAGGTCACGAGCAGGAAAATAAAGAGGGCAGCACAGCTGGCATTTTAGACCCTGGTTTTGAGCTTTAGAAATGGTCAGGGTTGACTTCTCCTTAGCAAACGGGTCTGGTTTAGCCCTAACGCCTGAACTCACGCTCCCCTAAATCCATCTCACAAAGCCATCTGTCCCACCAGGATGCCCGGAGGGATGAGACACTGGGCTGTGCGTAGCAGCGGCCATCCTGCTTTCCGAAAGCAAGGCATGGTTTTCCTGGTACCCTGCTTCTGTTGCTTCACAATCTGCAAAAGCCAAGGTTGCTTTTCTAAAGTCTTTTACTTTCACCATCCTTCATGGCATTTACCCTCTTTGAAAGTTAGGGCTCTGTTTTCTCTCCTCCATTCAGACGGTTTCAGGAATAGCCATGGATTGCACCACAGGTTGTTCTCTGTATTTCAGTGAGTCGCAGGAGCTGGCAGACATGCCCTTGAAGTGATTATCCTCATTTTGGAGCGTGTTTGCTTTGCCTACTGCCTGACCTTCTTCTTGCCCGTGGAAATTCAGGGAATACCTGTGCGCACCAGTATGTGCGCCACCACGGAATGTCAAGAAAGTGGCTGTGTTTTTAACCGGCCCACAAGAACTATATTTAGGTTTCCAAGATGGTGAAATGCTGCTTACACAAAAAGATACTGGATTAAATTGTTCACTAATGAATTTCTGATTAAGCCTAATCCTATTAGGGAACAGGCGACTAGAAAGTTCTGAATTTAATTAAATCTACACCTGCATACTTTTTCCAGACTGATTCACACAGTACTTTCCAAATGTCTTTCTGCAGGTATCACCTGGAGTTAAAATAACATTGTAACTGAAATTTCCATTGCAAAAGCCAGCTATCAATATTATTAAGACATCAGGCACTTAAACTGCATATTACCTTCTTTCTAAAGCTCACTACTGGAATAATTTTTTTTTAAAGAATATCTTTTTTGGAAAAATCATTGTATTTTAATTGAATAAAACCCTACATAACTGTCTTGTGTTCCAATTCATCCTGTGACATGTGGTCAAAAGAGTTTCTGGCGTAACACTGTTATGCGGGTTTTTGGTTGGCTGTTTTCTTGTGTTGAATGCAGCCTAAAGTAAAACAGTGCCAAGCTGCAAGACACAAAGAACGGGAAAGGTAGCAAATTCTGTGCATCCCTCTGTACTCACCTTATTTTCAGTGTTAATGGTGAAGACAGTGTCTCTTTGGTCCAGGAGTCTACAGGAATATGCAATGTTTACTGCTGTTTCCTGTTTGTCTCCTGTCAAGACCCAGATTTGTATCCCAGCTTCTCGAAGAGCCGCAATAGTGTCAGGCACTCCATCTTGCAGCCGATCTTCAATCCCTGTTGCTCCTAGGCAAACAGGAAAAGAAGAAGTGAACTAGTTTTCTTTCATTTGGAAATCAGGTTGCTATTTTCTTTTTTAAGAAGAGGTCTTTGACTTCCAATCGTGATCCTGAATTTATCAAGAGCTGAGCCAAGGTAGCGTTCAGCACATAAACACACAGGCGCAAAATCTGCATTTGGATTAAGATCTGAATCTGTCAGCAATCAAGTTCTGGCTCTTCATTTTATTCGTTGCTAAAACAACGCATTTCATTTCTTCTTAATAATCCAAAATGACAATGTACTGGCAGAGGAATTACACCATATGCATTTTTAAAGTACCACATTAAGTCCCATCAAAGCAAGCAGAAAAGACGAACTTTGACTATTTGAATGAATGCTATCCCTGTTGTCAAGTTAGATGCTTCACCCATCAAAGGGAGAAGAAACGGTACAGTAAGTTTTCTTTTTGAAAATGCACAAACTTAGAAGCAGATGCCAACACTCATCCTGATGGGAAATCACCATCTGAATGTTGCAACACTCCTTTTCTTATCTCTTCCACTAGAGGTCAGTTTGAAGATGCTGTAACTGTGATGCATTAAAGATAGATATAAATTTAAGCTAAAAGAACACTTTTTGTGAAATAAAGTATGAAAGCACACAGAGGCTTAAGAGTTGGCAGAGGTAACAGATTCTGACAAGATCCTACATTACCTCTTATGTGGTTCTGCTTATGGCATTTACTGTTATGACTCCAATTTTTTAAATCACTGCAGAGATGATGAGAAGCCATAATGCTAATAGCTTGCAATCACCGAAATTCAGGATAACAAAGTATGGGCACAGATTGTATTCAGAGAAAGATAAGACTGAGATAACTCTGAAAATCAAAGTCTTAAAACCCAGAATGTTTGGAAACAAAATGGAAAAGGAAGCGCTGAAGTGCTCTGTAATTTACCAGAACAGAGTGTTGTTAGATACGACGGTGATGGATGATGCACAAATGTCAATGAATATAAGTTTTAACGTGAAATATCCTTTTACAAAGTGCAGAAAGCACAGATGACAATGTGACAACAGCAGGAATTCACTAGCAAATATGCCTATGTGTGGAGAGCAGTTCTAGTTACCGTTTTTTATAATACAGATTAATTACCAAAATTCCCTTGGAATTTGTGCTCAGAACTGAAGTTAATTTATAGTATTTTATAGGTTCATCTAAGGGCACAGACACATGATTGAGTTATGGGAACTTCATTATCTACTGCGTCAGCTGAGCCACAGCAACAGCTGATGTATGTGTTCTTTGCTCCTGGCACATGATAGTTTCAGTACACTTTCTCAAAGTTACTGCTGCTCAAAATGCACTAGAACTTGTTTACACACTGTCATTGGACTGTATACCCTAGCCCTGAGATTTCCAAACCTCAGAGGAAGACTTTTTGTTAGAAATTAGTATAAGCTGTTGTCTGTCTTGTTGCCAAGAATATCACAGGAGAGCAAGTGATACTTCACGCAATGACGATTCTTATTTTTAGCTACCCAGCAAGGTGAGTTTGGTCTCCAGATGCTGCGCTGTCTCCATTAACAACTCATCTCTGTTGTCAATTGCAGCTTCTGCCTCCCGACGAAAATTGGCCCATTTTTGAAAGTCATCTTCATTCAAGACCTGCGTAACACAATTTAAACAGAGCTCATTTAAATTTAAATAAGAGAAGAATGCCAACATGCTGCATCACCGAGACTTAACTCCTATCCAGGCTGGTAAAGTACTGTGTCGCCTTTAAAATAACACAAACTTTTCCAGGAGAAGACCACGGGAACTGGTAGTAATGACTGTTTGTATAAACGGCCTACGGCTGAGACTTAAAAACACGACCTAGACAAACTCTTGATCACACAGCCCTTAGCTGGCACTCTGAACTGGAACACACAGTTTCTGAAGGTTGCTCTACATTTCTCCAGAGCTTGAGTATGACCTATTTGTTGCACATAGACACCTTCTGTATTAAAGTATCAGGCTAAGATGTACTAACCCAAGCTGAGGGCAAGGTTTTTGAAAGCTGAATGCCAAGTAAAACAGAAGAAGGTTGGCTCCCCTGTGGACTTTTTATTTCTTACTTGGGATCACTGTAGAGAAGGTCAGCTAGAGTTACCATAAGAGAAACCGAAATGAATGTTTTGCAGCTGACCAAAAATCCATCCTCTGCTCACACGGAGGAAAAAGAGGAAAAAAAGACTGCAGAGCAATCAAATAGAGGGACAAAAAGATGGGCTGTATCTGGCTTGTTCTCTGAAGCAGAAAGAATTATAACCATTACATAAATCTGTTGACATGTACAGAGCAAAGCTGTAAACAATATTAGGCAATGTGCTCCTACCTTCTTAGCTATGCACAGAGTTCGTAGGCCATCATGGGCATAGCAGTCCAGATGCTTCTGTGTTTTTTCTTTTATTCTTTTCATTTTCTTTTCTGCACTAATGTCAGCTGTGAAATACAAGGAAAAGATTCCGTATTTTAAGCACAGGTCATTTCAGACCTAATGGCCTAAGATTAAAACAGAGTGGGCATTAGAGAAAACTGGATTCCAGTATAATAGCAATTCCTTTAAAAGCTCAAAAGCATTGGCTGTGCATAAGCTGAAAGCTTGCTAAAGATCCTTGTTTCCTTTAAGTTAACATTACTTGGGTTTTTTTGTTTGTTTGTTTGTTAATGTTATAGCACTCTTGCTGACAAGCTGAAATACAATGGTCAGGCCCTTATGACAGTATTATTGCAGAGTACACAATCCACACGGTTTAGCTCTGCCAGTGAATTTTAATTAGCCCATTCCATATTCTAAGCACTACTCAGGTTAAATAAATACCTCAGTTCTGATCTGCAAGGAAGCTTATTCTTTTTTTATACTTCTAATGCCTAGATATAATATTTCATGCAGAAAAGAGTACTGCAAACTTATGCCTCTTTATAGGAGACACAACAGAAATAATAGCTGATTGGCTAATTACCTGGACTTTAGTCACAACAACCCCCTGCAACACTACAGGCTTGGGGAAGAGTGGCTGGAAAGCTGCCTGATGGAACAGGACCTGGGGGTGCTGGTCGACAGCTGGCTGAACATGAGCCGGCAGTGTGCCCAGGTGGCCAAGAAGGCCAACGGCATCCTGGCTTGTATCAGGAATAGTGTGGCCAGCAGTAGGGAAGTGATCGTGCCCCTGTATTCACTGGTGAGGCCACACCTCGAATACTGTTCAGTTTTGGGCCCCTCACTGCAAGAAGGACAGTGAGGTGCTGGAGCGTGTCCAGAGAAGGGCAACGAAGCTGGTGAAGGGTCTAGAAAACAAGTCTTATGAGGAGCGGCTGAGAGAACTGGGGCTGTTTAGCCTGGAGAAGAGGAGGCTGAGGGGAGACCTTATCACTCTCTACAACTACCTGGAAGGAGGTTGTAGCGAGGTGAGGGTCCGTCTCTTCCCCCAAGTAAAGAGTGATAGGACGAGAGGAAATGGCCTCAAGTTGTGACAGGGGAGGTTTAGATTGGATATTAGGAAATACTACTTCACCAAAAGGGTTGTCAAGCACTGGAACAAGATGCCCAGGGAAGTGGTTGAGTCACCATCCCTGGGGGTATTCAGAAGATGTGTAGATGTGGTGCTTAGGGACATGGTTTAGGGGTGAACTGGCAGTGCTAGGTTTACGGTTGGACTCGACGATCTTAACGGTCTTTCCAACCTATACGATTCTGTGTAATTCTGTATACCTTTGGCAGAGTCTTCCAGCAAGTCCATTATAACAGAGTCAGCTCCTTTTGTGTAGACAACAATCTCCTTGGTTAGAGGGTGTCTCACCACTACAGACATCCTTTTCCTTACTGAGTCAAATCCCAAAGTGTAGAGAATATCGAAAGTCAGGAGCGTGCCTTGTGGCAACCGTACGGTCACCTGTTCAGGAGTTCGGGACACTAAAGTAAAACTATATGCCTGGGCAGCATAGACAAGCGCTGCTTCATCTGGGCTTTCAGCCTCATAACAAAAATCTGTTGGCAAAGAACTGTTAGTCATGGATTTGAAAACCTCATCCAAGGAAGCACTACCAATATCTGTGCTGCCCTTGCCCTGGAGCTTATCATCTCTAGCGCTGGCACAGCAGTCGTCGTCATTGTCACAACAATCCAACGCAGCAAGATGCTCCTCAGTGTTCTTTGTACTGAAGCTAGCGCCTAGGTCTGAACTAGACTGAGATGATGAAAAAGACTGGCTAAGACTTGCTAATTTTAGCCGTTGAAATATCTGATGAATCTTCTCCAGGGTGATTCCTGAAGGTTTTATTGGTGGTGGGACTGTGACCTAGAAATATGAGAAAACTTATGGTTAAAAATAAATAAATGTGAACTACAAGATACTTTTCAAAACCTCAATTTCTGTATCTAAATGATGATAACTGGATAAGCTACTTTTTTGTTTTCCCCTCTTTAACTGTGGTGGGGGAATTCAGTAGAGGAGTCATAGATGAGTTGGCATCCAAACTTGATGGTGATTTGTATCTCTATGTCTGAAGCAGAGATGGAATCAAGCCCCTTGTAGTTCTGTCAGTGGCCTGGGAGATCAGAGAAAACCCAGTATATTCAACATACTTCTTACAGTATGTACAATGTAAAATCTAAAAGAAAAAGTGCAGATACTGTGGCAGCCATAGCTATTCATCAAACATAAAACCCCACGTTAGGAGGGGATATAGACAGGCAGTGAAAGAGTAGGTATTACACAAAAGGTAAAGGAACTAGAGAAGAACTCCCAGGCAAACTATTTTTCACCTTTTCAGGTTTCACTGAACACTGCTCTATGTTGTTAAATGGAAGCATAATCAATTTTCCTCATACACAAGTTAGATTACCCTTTGTCTTGGCTCGGTAGCTGTGGAGACCAGGACTGTATTACAGATGGCAAGGGCAAGAAAAAAGTCTGTAAGGGACGTGGAAGTCTTTGTATGTGTAAAAGAAGAAAGATTTTCAGTCTGGAGTGCAGCTTCTCTCACTCGCCTCAGCAGCCTGCTATCGGGAGTCACATCCTTTTCCTGGAAGAGAAATTACTTAATGAGGATTATTCCCATTTACCCTTGTCCCCAAGGAAGAACTATCAACTTGGTAGTTTCCTCTTGCCTCTTATTGAATTTACACCTTTTGTACCTAACATCTAGGGAAAAAGAGATACATTTCTAAAAGCTGCGTATCTAGGTAATTAGAAGGAAATGAATCTTGAAATAGAAGATGATTTCAGAATTTCATTTCTTTTGAGATCTGCTAGAAATCAAGAATAATCCATACTGTATCCCCAAACTTTGAAACTGCTGACCACTGAATTAAAGGGTGTTCCAGATGGAAGTAGCTTTGGAATCTCCCATTTCAGTGTGGGAGCTGATTGTTACTTCAACAGAGAATATGTTGTGCTTACGGCTTGGTTATGGCAGTATCACTTTTTGGTTCCAGAGTCATTTTGCTGCGCACCCAGAAAGAGAAGCTGTCTCAAACTCTTCTTCCTCAGTTTTTACAATAAATAAATACATACACGCTTACTTCATTTGTTCCTGAAATGTTACTGTAATTTTACTACCACACTCTTTCTAATCAAACCTAAATTTGCAAGCCAAACTACTTAACAATGTCACTTACCTACAATTTAATCTGATGTAGGGCTATGGGAGTATTACTTTTAATGGAAATTCCATGTCAGCAGAGTCTGGTTTGGATTTAATTCAGGGCCATATTTAATAAGAGCTTCCAAATTTAAAAGACACCTTCCTGTGAGCCAACACTTTTGGATGCCTTCTTTAAGGAACTGCCAAAGTGATTTAGCTTCTTTCTAGTTCATCTCAGCTATTAGCCTCTCCTTCAATCTGGCGCAGTTTTCCTAAGTTCCCTAAATATGCAACAGAAGTCAACCAACCACCTTCACGGCTGTGTTGTGCTGAGCTGAATATGTTGCGTTGTAACTCCTGCTTGCTAAAGGGAATAGCGGTTCTTAAATCATCCTGATAATTGCAGATAAATCTACCGCTCATTTTGCAGCACAGAGCTCAATTGAAATCCAGAGATGGAACAAGGTTTTGCGTGTTCTCTCCTGCAGGAGGCTCTGGTTCCTTTGGCTCAGTGTTTTCATGCTTTTTTGTTTCACATACGGGGAAATGTTTTAAGTAGTAATAGATGCAGTCCTTTCTCTAGCAAACAGAAACATACTGAGGACAAGCCTGATTTTTTAGTTATCTTCTCAGGTCTCTTAAGAGGAATCAGAAGCTGAAAAGTTAAAGCTGTCATTCTTTAGAAACCCTTTCACAACATTGTACTGCAGCAGACAGTTACTATGGGGAATTGTGTGTCTGTGGCCCATACTGTGCTTGCTACGTATGGCAATCCCAACTAGTTTAACTGGACAATTCCAATGAAGAACACATGTGCAGACACAACTCTCAAAACAGTTATGTGGGGAATTATATTAAGTTCAACACATGAGTGACTAGAAACTCCTTGACTGTTTGCCCAGCTATTCATATAATTTCCTCATGCATTGTCACAATTAGAATGAACTTCACAAACCACAGATTATTTATCATACATGGATCTCGGCTTCTCCTGTCCATTATCATCCTACCTAATTTCTTTTGCATCTATATCCTCAATATCTGCCTCCAGTTCATGCCAAAAGTGACAACGCACTAGTAGGTATTCCACTTCAGCAGAAACTTTCTGAACTCAAAATTTTCCTCTGGAAAAATGGAAAATTGTCAGGTCAATTATGGCCTCTGAGACAGGTTTTAAAAACAAAATAATACAAAAATCAATATTTATCAGCAAAGTTTTTCTCATTTTCTTTTTCACATTGAGTGAAAACTGGGCTGACCTGAATCTCCAGCCTTATGGAACTTCAGGAGATAAAAATTCAGACAAACAAGTCTGTTCATTGACCAGCCTGAACATATATAAAAACAAACAAACAAAAAAAAAGAAAATTAAATAAACCAGCACTAATGATGATGATCAGTTAAATGTACCACCTTTTCAATGTTAGCAATTTTGTTAGTGAAAATGCTGAAGTTATAAAATGGCTAGGGCCATTCAGTTTTTAAGACTTCCTCATTAATTTGATAGCATTTCTTCTACTTGATGGCACTAAAACCTGATGACAATAGGACAATTGAAATCTTCATGAAATGCTTCTAATAGCAAGGCACTATTTATTGGAAGTATTAAATCTAGAAGGAAATGTGCTGCCACGATCTTAATTCATAAGAACACCTGAAGGTAGACAGAGTAAATGTTAATGCTCTATCTTGTTCCAAGTTTGCTTATCATTTTATATTTTTCCTACTCTTTTAAAGTTCCCTTAAGTCCTTCTGTCAACTGTAGCTCTGTTGTTTTATAATACATTATTTTATTTTTCCCTCTGAGAAGTAGCAGCAGCCACGAGGAACCAAAATAATAAAGTATACAGGCATTGACTCCTTTTGAGGTACCCAAAGAAACCAGTAAGTTGGCCAAAGCCACCTTCTAGGTTCTAAAATGAGATGGAGTCCTCTATTTGTGCTGAAGGCTGACCCTCCAGGGGGCTAGACAGGCAGGATGAAAATCAGTTTCTGTTTTCACAGGAGGTGAAAAGAACAGGTAAGTCTGTTCTTTTTCCAATTGCGTTAGATACTTTAGATATGGACGTATCCATGAGCAGTGGATGTTTTCTACCTGGACTTCAGTAAGGCCTTTGACAGTGTCCCCTGTAAGATCCTCATAGGCAAGCTGTTGATGCATGGGCTGGATAAGCAGGCAGTGAGGCGGATTGAAAACTGGCTGAATGGCTGGGACCGGAGGGTGGTGATCAGCAGTGCAAAGTCTAGTTGGAGGCCAGTGACTAACAGTGTACCCCAGGGATCAATACTGGGTCCAGTCCTGTTAAACATGGGAGGAGTGGCTGATACGCCAGAGGGTCATGCTGCCAGCCAGAGGGACCTCAACAGGCTGGAGAAATGGGCTGACAGGAACCTCATGAAGTTCAACACAGAGAAGTACAAAGTCCTGCACCTGGGGAGGAACAACCCCAGTCCCCAATATATGCTGGGGGCCACCCAACTTGAAAGCAGCTTGGCAGAAAAGGATCTGGGGGTCCTGGTGGACACAGAGTTGAACATGAGCCAGTAGTGTGCCCTTGCAGCAAAGACAGCTAATGGTGTCCTGGGCTGCACTAGACAAAGTATTGCGAACAGGTCAATGGAGGTGATCCTACCCCTCTACTCAGCACTGGTGAGACCACACCTGGAGTACTGTGTCCAGTTCTGGGCTCCCCAGTACAAGAGAAACATGGATATATTGGAGCGAGTCCAACGAAGGACCACGAATATGATTAAGGGACTGGAGCGTCTCTTATATGAGGAAAGGTTGAGAGAGCCACAACTGTTTAGCTTAGAGAAGAGAAGACTGAGGGAGGATCTTATTAATGTATATAAATACGTGAACGGAGGTGCAAAAAGGATGGAGCCAGGCTCTTTCAGTGGTGTCCAGTGACAGGACAAGAGGCAATAGGCACAAACTGAAACACAGGAGGTTCCACCTGAACATCAGGAAATACTTTTTTACTGTGAGGGTGACCAAGCACTCTCACAGGTTGCCCAGAGAGGTTGTAAAGCCACCATCCTTAGAGATATTAAAAAGCCATCTGGACATGGTCCTGGGTAACTGGCTGTAGGTGAGCAGGGGGGGTTGGACCAGATGACCTTCCCACCTCAACCATTCTGTGATTCTGTGATGTCTGTCTCCCTCCAGATTTCTCATAAATGTTTATGAAATGAATAAATCCATCACTATATTTATCCTGGGAGATTTCTGAAGTAAAGACTACACTGTTCTTCTTTCCATTCCACACAAAACCTAAGACATACACAGACTTTGAACATTTTTATGGTATCAATATAAACACTATAGCCTTGGCAGCAAATCTCAGCTATAAGTTTTCGGAATAGCTTGAATTCATGTTCAAACAGATCTGTTCAGCTCAGTCTCTAGTCTTCCAAGTGTAACTGTTAACAGGTAGATCTCTATCTCTTTGTATTTATGTTTAGCAAGAGTAGCAAGAGATGTGATTGCTGACAATAAGCTAGGAATTTGTTTTTCCATTGTCCAAGACCTGGTCAAGCTCCTTCCAGCTGAATAGACTTTGCCATTGAATTTTTGGAAGCTGTAACTAGTCATAGGATTCATCATTGCTGATGAACTGCATAAATTGTATATAAAAGGCTTGGCAAACTGCCATGGATCATGAAGACTATGGACAAAAATATTGGAAGGGGCAAAACCAGAGGGTAAGCCCTAGGAGTTAGACTCTGCATCATACCTATGTTACTTTTACTCCAGAAAAGACAAGCAATGCTATTCAGTTATTCTTCTAGGATCTGCAGGCTCCAGTTTAATTAACTTTATCAAATGCCATGAAAACCCCATCATCCTCATCTCTATCTCAGAGAGGCACTGAGATGAACATGTTAATTGATAAGAGCTTCTCAGATTTCAGCAAAACATCAAAACTTGTCAGGCAGAGGACACTCTCACAAACTGGCAGGCTGAAATACAATCTGTAGCTGCAGAGCTTCCTAATTGCAGAACTGCTCAGAATACTGAGACAAAGTTCAAACATGCTGATGTGCAGGCACAATCAATTACCGCTGTACAAATGCACTTAAAAAACCATATGCAACCTGCTTATCACCGATTCATGTAGGGCTGATGGAGAACAAGTAAATTTTGGGATCACTGCATAGATAATTTTCCTTTAAAAACTGTTCACATATAAATTTGACATTTGTAAATGATTATCTTTTGTTTGGCACAGTTGCTTTCCAATTAAACTCTACATTTTGTAGGATACTATTATGTTAACAGCCCTCTTGCTTTAAAATGCTTTTCTTGGCAACAGTTCTGACACGCAGGTGCTCGTAGCAGATGCTGTGCTAACCCTTACCCAAAAACCACTGTGTCTTCTCAGTAGTGCAAAGTTCTTCAATTTTACGATTACCTGAGGCTACCAGCTTTCATGAGTAGTTTCATGTGCTGGCACATCAACCCTTGGAAACTTGACATTTATTAAGAAAAAAGCCAACAAAAACAACAACAAATTGTACAATGCCAACTACTGGCCTTTGGATTTTATGTTGCTTATTATGTAAAGCCGGGTTTTTTTCCCTCTTGCATTTTGTTGATCTGAAGAAGCTGTCTCACAATTTTGTAGTGAGGACTGTGTTTGACAATCATTGCCACTGAATACTTCAATACTTTTATTTTCCCAGAGCCATTTATCCAGAAGGGCTCTGCAAGCCTTAATCAAATCAAATAGCAATCTTTGTGTCTTCGATCATACATTGTTCAAAGATGGATTTTTCTTAAGAAACTTTGACTACTGAGACACACTCAGGCCCACGATACTATCTGTATAACTGGAGTACTCAGGATGCTCCAGGTTTGTAGCAAAGTACAAAGGCATCAGAGAAGGTGATAGAAATTCCATATAGGGCAGGAACCAGAGAGACACAGAAAATTTTACTATACCCATTTTATTAATAGGGAATTGGCTTGGCTGGTAAAGAAAGATACTACTGTGCATCGTTTGAAGAATATCGACATACAGGACAGTGTCTGGGCAATACCTAAGTGTCTCCATTTTTACTACATCTTCCTATTTGTCATAGAGGTTAAACGATTTATCCTGATAGAGTGACACCTATTAGCAGCTAAGGATGGTTATTTCCATGATAGCAGCTTAATCTTCCTCTACAAAGGAGATTTTTGATACTAGTTCCTCAGATATTGCTTTTACAGTGGAAAAGAGAACAACATGGCAGTTTATTTATAGAAGAAAGTGAAGAGGCCTGGCAGTAAAAAACATAATTGGGGAAATATACTCGCAAGAAATTCCTTTATCACACTTCAAAAGTCATGACCCATGGGTTCTCAAGAACCCATGGAGAGGTTCTTAGCATTCCATGAGGACTGGGCTGGAAAACGCTAGGATAACAACTGACAAACGCCCCATATTCCAAGAGCAGGAGGAGTACTGACTGATATATACTACAAGACCGAGGAACTGAATGAGGCAAGTAAGATCTTATAATGCACTTAAACTACTTTGCCAAGAAGAACAAATGCAGAAAATAAAGTTTTGAGAATTCTGTATTTATTAGATTTTTTTTAAAAAAGCAAGATTTGGAAGGCTTTTCCAGGCATTTAATTTTAATTGGAATTCTAATTTTGAAAGTTCAACCTTCTCCTAGAGTCCATAAAAGCCTCTTCTGAAATGCCTGTTAAAAAACTTTCAAGAAGGAAAGAATAGTCTGACTTTAATGAGGTTGTGTTAGATTTTGGGAAGTTTCAGATCTAAAGTTCAGCTGAGTATACGATTTTCCTAGAATTGCAGTGAAGACGTGTACTTCCAAGTCAGTACTCGAGGTGAGGCAGAGGCCACCTAGCTACTGATGAAGGACAAGGCTCTTCAGCATCTTGCAGAGTTCAACATCTTGCAGGGTTTAAGACCTTATTCTGATAAGCCCTTCTGGTTTAACTTATCTTTGTGAGAAGTGCTGCTTTTTTTTTTTCCCCTTGAAAGATGCAACATTTATCTTTTGACACACTAACAAACTCCCAGAGCTGCTCTGGAGAGTGCTGCTTGGCCACTTTGCATGCACAGCACAGGGGTGGCTGAACTTTGTTTAACAGCCACGATATGTTGCAGTGCTAGTAGCAGAAGTAGTTTGTGGCTTTCTGAGCTATGTTCAAACTCAGACTTCAAACCCATGCCCTTTTCCTGACCATCATCTCCCAGGAGGACCTGTACCTCCTGTTTCTGCAAAGCCAGGCCCCAGACTCACATCCCTAGCTCCTCTTGCACAATCCCAGCCCAGAACCCCCACCTCACTTTCCCTGGCATTTTAGTGTACCAGAACAGTACGTAAAGCTCACTCCCCTTTGTGCAAAGAACCTCTTGCTGTTACGAACCACAGCCTCCATCCTTGGACCCCAAATTCATGTCTCCTCCTCCTATCAAGCAACCATCACAAAAACTCACCTGAGTGCCCCCACTCTTCTGCTGCAGTCTTTGGTACAAGGACCCACATTCCCAAACCCTCACCTAGCTCCCCCCTGACTGCAGCCTGCACGCTCTACGCAGGGACCCCAAAGCTTTGTCTCCCCCTTCCCTCTCTTATCTCCATCAGGGCTTGGGTTTCTCCTGTCCACCTGTTGGCTTCCCATCACAAGGAAGAACCACACATCTCCCAGAAAGGAGAACTCCTTAAAATGTGTCAGCGTGGTCTGCTCCTACTCACGATGGTACTGCTGAATGCCACTTGAGACTGGTTGCTGTCACGACGACCGAGTGACCTGTTCCTTGTATGCCCCTGAAAATGAGCTCTAGCGCTCTGGCACCTCCTTAAAGGTCTCATGGTCCTCTGCTTATAAGTGGCTGCTCTCTCAATATTCATGGGAGGAAGAGTGAAGCGTTGAAGTTTTGCAAAGTCCTCATCAGCTAAATCCAACTCTTTGTGGGTTTCCAGGCGCCTGGCTGTAAAAAGAGAAAATAAAACTTTACTTCTTATTCTGTTTTTTGCATTGCTCAGGAGGAATTCCTTGGTTGGATAAAAAATCTGAACCAAACTAGACCAAAGCCAAAACATCTCAAAAGCCAGCACCAGAAAACCTTCCCTATCCACTTCAGTTTCTGGCAACTCCCACTCTCCAATGTTTATTATTGCAAGAAAAGAAAAATGTGTCTTCAAAGTGATCAGTCACTTTTACGGGCTTCTGTTAATGCTTCATCTCTTTAGCTGCACTTTGTCGTTGGCTGGAACAGGAGAATGAGATACGGTAATTCACAAATTTGCTAATATTTTCAGTCACAGAGCGCAAACATCTTTTTGGCAGCTGCTCGCCAGCTTAATAAAATCCTTCGCACTATGTAGAGAGAGAAAGTAGCGACCAAGAATGGGCCTGAGTCAGGCCCCCAGATTCAGAGCACCAAATGCCAAGAGACTTCAGACAGGGACTGCAGCTAGGGTTGACTCAAGAAAATGTGTAGCTGTAGATTTCACATCACACAGAAGACTATGGTAATTGCTTTTGGACCCACTGCGTTTAATTACTAACTAATCTCAGTTTGTGAGCTTATAAAAGGTTGGCTGGCATTCATTTAGAAATGAAAGGGAAAATGTTCTTCACCCTAGAGTGGGTATTGAATGCAGGGCAAAGCCTGAGATGCCTGCAGAGGGAACTGGAAAGCCTTTCCCATCTGACTTATGAAACATTTAAAACACCTTCACTTTTGTGAATCTCCGTAACAGGGGTCCCTCACAAAATGCAGGCAAATCCACAAAGCTCTGCATTCAGTCAGAGGGCTCAGTAGGTTTAAATATTAATATTTTAATTAATAACATTTAGTTGCTCAGAGAGAAAAGCAAGTATAAAAAAAAAATCTCACCATTTTCCTGATGTGAAAACTCAATTCCATCGACAGTACAGCGTCGGAATACCATTTTGTTTTCTGTTAGTGTCCCTGTTTTGTCTGAGAAGATATACTGGATTTGCCCAAGATCTTCAGTAATATTAAGGGCGCGGCACTGTATGGGCAAATCTGCTTCTTCATCATACAGGTCAATGTCATTGTGAATTAAGAAGACTTGGCCCAACTTGACTAACTCAATGGACACATAAAGAGAAATGGGGATTAAAACCTGAAAGAGAGATGAAGTTCTCAGTGAGGGGTGAAACAAGCCTTACTGCTTTCTGTCAGCAATGCCCTGGCACAGGTACACTTAACAATTTTCAGAGAAACGGTTCTTCCTAGAGACATATTGTAGGACTGAACAATAATAGTTCAGGAAAAAAAAAAAATCCTGCACATAATAGCAATGGATAAACAGGGACAACAAGTGGCAAATCTAAGACAAGTTTCCTGGGTCTTTCAGAGGATGCTGTTACAAAGCACATTTTCTGGACTGAGGAGCATGTTTGCTCTTACCCTCCTGAAACTCCGAAAGGATGCACTAGCACAGACTAACTCTTAGCATAAAAAAGTTTCACAAGCAATTGCTTTGCACACAACAGTTCCCACCTACTAGCTTCCCTGCCCTGAAATAATAATGGATTCTTAAGATGCACAAATATTCTGCTTCAGTAATGAAGAATAATCCCCCTAAAGAATCTCTGAGCAGCTCTGAAAGTTTTCTTCACATTTCATTCATATTAAAGAAATTCTGTCCACTTAAGTCTCAGCAGTTACATCAGGAAATCTGAAAAGTAAATGTGATTTTTTCCCCCATCCCATAAAATGTTCTCTCCCAATTAGTCTTAATCAGACTCAGATAAGAGCATCCTACTTCTAATTCAGCTTCTTTCCTAAACCAGCTGCTGCACCATACCTAGTTATTATTCCCCACTGGCAAAAATGACAATTTTTGTTTCACTGTTTCGCTGAGTTAATAAGTGGCATTCTTATTCTGGAATTCTGGCCATAGGCAGGGAAAAAAAAAAAGTTGACATTTGGATGTAAACATCCTCTTCATTGCATACGCTAGAGATTCTGGAGTTATTTAAAGATATAATACACAACCTTCCTATCTATATCCTTGTGGGGTTTCACCAGCAAGAAAGAAAAATCTGCAGTTAGAAAATAAATTAAAAAAAAGAAGACACATTATTTCACACTTGGATGACTTGAAACACTTCTAGCAAAATTTTCAAATAGGATTAAGAAGGTACTGCACAGCTATTAGTTGATATTAATTGTTCGTTAGTGATTATATGCCGTTTTGAATGGCTTCTTCCTTGGAGGTAACAGAGAGGTTTTTGTCTTTTACCTGCAACAGGATTATCATTGTCAAGAACATGTAGAAACCAGCAAGAACTGGAGACAGAAAATTGCCATTCTCATCTGGGACGTCATAAGGTGGGTGGTCTGAGAAGTTTCCAGTCCAAATGCCATGCCCTGTAGGAATGATACACAATATTGAAATACACTGAGCAGGAAGGTGATTGACAAAGCTTCTGAAACTTGTAGATATGGACTGCTATGATAATTAAACAGAAAGAACATCTCCAAAGCAAGTCCCCAAGCAATGCTGTAAGTCTATTAGAGAATGCAAAGTATATGCAGAGCTCTGTAGCACATGCATATAATTGATATGCTAGCAAGAAATGAGCAGTCATGGATATTTTTATTCACCTCTCCTTCAGCAGGTGTCCCCCAGGGCTCTTAGCTCTGCTCAGAGCTCTCCTCACTCTGTCTTGCTGCTGGAGGGCTTCATCTCTAGCACCTATCTTCAAAAATCCTCAGTGCTGAAGACTCTCATTCCTCTTTCTAACAGAAAGAAACCTTATAACCTTTATATAGACAAACTGAAATCTTTCTTATCCTTCCTGACCATTCCTGATTTCGATCTGTCTTTGTTAGAGTTGACAAACCCCCTATAATTCGGTCTGGGCAGCTCATTTTTACGTTCCCTTCAATTAAGTCATATCCCAAATGCACTACTACAACAAAGCCTCTGGTTCAGGGCTTACCAACATCCCACCACGATTACTTTACCACCTTTCATACTGCCCTTGCCGAAATAAACTTTGCTCAAGGATGTTACTAAATTTACAGCATCAGAAATGTCACACAGAGCTAGGACAAGCAACTCAGTTTCCCTCACTGCATCATTGCATCATTGGTCCAGATGCCTTTTACCTGCCAAAAACCTCTGTTAGCCCACTTCTCATATCCAGCTCTGATAAAACTTCTATTAGCACCAATTAAGCAAGCAGTTGTTTTGCAGCATCTGCCTACCAAAATGCTGCCAAAGGAATTCAGATTATTTCAGCAATACTTTCTGGCTGGTACAGACCACAATCACATCTGAGCAAGGACAACTATGCCCTACAAGCCACTTCTTACCCCAGTTTTTCACTGTGTACAAGAAAAATACTGATAACCGATCCACCAGTGATATTTCTTCCTAGAACCCTACATTCAGACACGATTGCAACCAACAACTCATGGTGGAGCTGTGGGACATTTTGAATGGATGAAAGCTAATGGACTTGTTACTGTTTTACATGTTTCACTTAGACGATGAACATTTTATTTTTTTTTTAACCCGAGCAGAGAAATTGTTTTTTAAATGCTGATTTTTTAATCTGAGACCACTTTAAACCTTAAATTAAAGGACTTTATTACTCAAGGGCCTCTACACACCGGACAAAGACAAGTCTCTAAATCTACATGACAGCAGCCAGGAAACAGCAAAAATAAAGTCTCTCCCTCCCTCACACAGAGCTCAGTTGTCAAACTGAAATCCCATGCCTGTGCCAAAAAAGCCCACTGCAACATGAAGCAGCAAAATTAAAAAAGCGACTAAGTCAGTTCAATTGTTCGTCTTTTTGGATGGCCCTCACTTCTAATGGTATTACGCTGACGACTGGCTGGTGTGCCACATCACGCGCCTCCATGGCAGGTCCAGGAAAACTTGACAGGGCCACGTGATTTGACTTTGTCGTTACAAAACTAATTCAGAGCAGTAGCGCTAAGCAAGTTATCACCGAGATGGAATCGATTAAAAAGAAAAGGGGCTTTGAACACAAAGCGCTCATGGGAGCCTCTGTTATCTCTTTAAAGCAGTGACCCATTCAAAAGTCAGCGGGCTTAAAGTTTGGCCCTTTCCTCAGGGTTAGGAGATCGTATTAATCCTGACCTGCCTGGGACAGATCACAATCAGAGCTGGAAGGCAAGCAGGTGCTCACGTGCAGCGAAGGTGCTGGTCTTGAGTTTAGCAATCTAGGAAACTCCAGTCAGCTAACCCCAGTTACCACGGTCAGGCGTGCTCACGTGAAGGGAGGCACCGCGAGGCCCTCAGAAAAATGCAGGCTATTCCTGCCTAAACAATTAATCCATCTCACAGCCTGCTGTAAAGGGGCTTTTGAGAAGGAAGGTAGCTGTGGAGGCTGTGAACTGGATGAATTACTCATGTGCAGCTCATGGGTTATAAATTGGGTAGCTCTGGCTGACATTGCCCCTGAACAGAGGAAGATGTTACTGAAACGAAGATAAAGCTGCCTCATTTTACTCTTGGTGTTACACACAGGGAACAAACATCCGCTCTGGAAGCGCATCTCAATGGGCAAGTACTGATTCCTAGAATGCATTAACCCAACGGCTTTCACTTGCTTGCTGTACACACATTTTACCACAGTGGAGATGGTCTTATCTGAAATGTTTATAGCTATGGCTGAGTTTTCTTCCATCTGAATTGCTCAGATTTGCCATTTTAACTTGTCTGTTGGAAAGGCCAAAGAGCCTAAAGACCTCAAGAGCGCTCAGCCCTAGATCTGATCTCACTCATCTATAAGATCAATTTTAACCACCATTTAGAAAAAAAACAATGAAACAGAAGATTTTTGTTAGTGCCTCATACCTACAGCTCCAACAAGACACATCACGAACAGGAGTCCCACGCACAAGAAAATATCCATGTTCATCCGTCGCTCTATCTTGCTGCGCTTGTAACGAGGACCATTGTTATTTAGCATGGCTTTAGTTTCATGTCCTTCAAAACACAAATGGATATCACCATGTTTATGTAATATTTTGTAGGCTTTGGGTTTTTTTAAAAGTATTTCTCTCACAAAATGAAAGCAGGATGCTCATGGCTAATGTTAATTTGCCTCTAGTTTCATTCAGTAATTTTGTTGCCCATCTTCTCATTTGAGTGAATAGCAGAATGTATCAGAGGCTAATCTAGAGGTTTATAAAAGACCTCCATTACATTACAGATTTCAGCTGTCATATACATCTTACTTTCCCAAAGACATCAGATTCAGTAGGATCACAAGGTTTATACAAATATTCAAAAGCCAAATCTCCTTGAGAATAAAAGGAAAAAGAACAATAATATTATATTTTGGATTTTACAAACAACTTGATTATGTGCTATACAGACTCCAGAAACCTATGTTTGAATATTCTCCCGCAACTATTTGAAAGTCACTAGACACATTTCGTGTATTATATAAAATCCAACACGTCAGATCCAGCAGTGAAAGACACTAATGTTATTTAGTTTTTCACTATGCGGTTGTAAAGTGCTAACAAAACAGTAGGACAAGAAATAAAAAAACCCCCAGTCCTTAAAACTTACTGAATTAGAATTGAGCTGGTATATTTGTAATGGAAAAAGAGGAGTGCTGTAAGAAGCCGAAATTGCTTTTTCTATTCTATTAATATTATCTAAGCTGTGGCTCCACAATTGGGATATCTGGATACCATCTGTTGCTATATGAAATGGTATCTTTTACCTTTATTTCTACAGTCCTTTTGCCTGAAAATACAGACCCTGCAGACTTGTGTTTAGTTTTCATGTCTATGTGCATGATGTGTGTGAGGGGGACTGTTTTCCAAGCTACCTTTTGGCTTTCTCTAGGGAAGTGATTTGAACCAAAAGCTGGAAGTTAGGTGAGATTCAATCACGCCTGCTGGATTCGTTCCAGGTTTACATCAAAGGTTATTAATTGAGGCAGAGAGCAAGAGAGAAAATTACTCTCCAGCCTTATGTTCAGGACATTCACCTGAGAGCTGGGACTCTTGGCTTCCTGTTCCAGTGAATATGTAATTATTTACGCAACCTGGAGCTGTGTTGGTGGGACCGGCTTACACCACCAATGCTCCTTCCTTTCCAACTCATGTCTATGTACATACCCACTTGTTCCACACAGTCAGGTATTCAGGGTACAACTTGTGAAGTAGGAGACGTATGTTCACTCCCATGCAGGCAGAGCTGAGAACAAACCCCAAGTCTTCCCTTCGGTGAACAAATGCTCTAACCGCCGAGCTACACGGAAGAGGAGGGTGCTGCTGCCCGCGCTTCTGTTCCTCCAACGGCTATGTGAATCTTGTTCCTCACTTTTGTTTTATGTCAGGCTTAATGCATTGTTTTGTGTTGAAAACAAAACAAGACAAACCCCTCTAATCCCTCCCAGAAAATCCTCAAGGAAATGGTGATGGATTTATTTCAGGAAGAAAATGGCAAGAGATTTTTTTCCAACTATCAGGTCTATCATTCTCTTCCACTTCAGCTGACCAACAGGAAAAGGACACATCTGCAATACAGATATCTCCTTGCAGGAAATCAGAAAGTCAGAAATATGAGGAATAAATTCCTTTGTTCTCCTCTAATCCTCACAGTTTCTTTTGCTGTGCCACACAACACCTCACCTACCACCCCACTAGTACCTTGTCTCTCTATTTGTGGGTGCTGATGGGCTTCTCTAAAACTTCATTCTGGTACTTTATTATTTGAAAAGCATATAATTCTTGCTGCTGTCCCTATCAAAATGAGAAAACTACGTTGGCTGTCGCTCTGTAATGAGGTTTTTGTGCATTAGCGCTATTGCTTTGTGTAGAACCATTTGGGTAGCCATGAAAAGTATAACTATACTTGGGTCAGATGAGAACTGCACGGGCTAAACAATCACATTAAGTGATGGCTGTACTCTTCACAAAGGCTTCCATTATAAAGTAAGTTTGAGGAGTAATAGAATTATAAAAATGGAGAATGTGCCATCTTATTATGTGGCTGATCTCGATTGTTCACAAAGGTCACAGACCATGATTAAAAGACAGAGTATAATCAATGTCAAAGAACCCTAGAAATTAAGCTGGTACTGGCTCAAGTGAGTCTAATTTTAGAAGAAAAAGAATAAACTTTTATACTGACATTAACAATAAGATGTCAGTTGGAAATTGAATTGAAGACTTACTCAGATCAAAGACACCGTGTCATGAGAATGACTTTAAAACTCCAACCTTTGCTACTAGCAGCTTAAGCAACATTAACAGAGATCCACATTAGGATCTGTGCTGGTGGTCAAAGGAACATACTGGGAAATTTGACTAAAGAGAAGAAAAATAGGAATCCTAACAGGAGAAGGGAAGACAAGTTATTCCAATTCTATAGTGAATGATCCTTGCAAGATTTTTGTATAGTAGTTACTTCCGAAAAAATGAGTGATGAGTTTGGCTCTGGCTGTCCTCCTCTGTCTGGTAGGCACCATCCTTACATGTGGTGCTCAGAGAGACAGGCAACGAAAGACCCACAAATTGAAGGCTACTTTGCAAATATATGGGAGCTATAGTCATTTAGAGTCCATTTCTGCAGTTGTGAAATAAAACGGTCAGTTGTCAGGTAAAATAATCTAGATTGTGGAGATTGATCTAAGATAAATGACTCTTGCAAAGATGGTGACTTCTATTTTCTCTTAGGTGGCTCAGCCTTGAACCCCCTGCTGCTGATTAGACACAAAAGAGTTGACATGACTCTACTGGAAAGATAAAAATAACCAATAGTGGTGTTAATTGTTGTGTTTAAATTGACTTTTATTTGATCTACAAATAAAGAGGGTAGCTGATACACTCAATCTGAAGCAGAAGAGGGCACAGCTGGCAAAGCCAGTGATAAATCATGCTCACTGAGTAAAAGCAGTGGTAACACTCCAAACGTAAAAGATGCTGAGAAAAAGATGAGCAGACCCACTGCTAAACCTGGCACCGCTGCATTTCATCTGGGCACCGACACTGTCTTGCTTGGTTCATGTTTCTACTGCATGAAATTCATGGTTGCATGGACACGCTACGTCTATGTCAGCACAAACCTGTGCTGCTGCCGCCCCTTCTGTCCCCTCCAGCTGCTGTTCTCACTGCCTCCTGTGTGCTGGCACTGGCACAGCTTGGCTTTGTGATGATTTTTTCCCTTTTTTTTTTTTTTTTTTTTTTTTCTGGGTAGATCTTCAGCTGCATCAGTTTCTACACTGAGGAGCCAGTGAGACCTCCCGTAGGGCAGCCGTGTATGCCAGATGGAATTAGTATTATAATCAGAGCCACAGAGCTGAGAGTTAAACTCACCTTAACAATTTTTTACTTGTCTGGATATTTTTGCAAGATATTGCAAAGATAGCAAGATATTTGACATGCACAAGGATAGCGTCACTTGCCAGAGACCCAGTGCAGGACTTGTTGGCTTTGGAGACAGATGAGTAATACCTTTACTTCAAAAAGTTATGTAATTTTCCCATGCACTACCAGTTCTTAAAATAAAATGTTGAACTGTGGTGCAATATTAGACTACACATATTTACTTATGGGTATTTACAGGGAAATGCTATGTCTACCTAGACAGAAAGTACATCTTACCTGCATAGATAACAATTCCTATTGCAACCTCCGTATTTCTGATTGTACATCCACGAAGCAAGAGGCTGTCAATGTTAAAACCAATCCGTTCATCATTTGGCTGCTCCCTAGAAGAAAGAAAATAAAACAAAGCAATGCCTTTTTCTGTTCTAATATAATATTAAACAAAATTTTTGTGTGCATGTCTGTTTCAGGTTGAAATCAAGGAACTGTGAAGGCCCTATTTTCCTTGTATTTCACTCAGCTTCAATAAAGACTCCAGTAAGAAGTTACTGAGAAGGCCAAGTATCTCTTCTAAAGACCGCTTGCATGGTGTGTGTATCATGATGTCAATATGAAGCAACTTTGGCTTTCACTCGGTACCTTATCTGGCAGATTCAGTATCTCATAAATGAAACCAAGATACGTTATGCAACTTCATTCAGATGAAATTCTTCTAGAAAGCTGAGCAGGGTGTGCCTGCTGGTAGAGGTACAGATGAATACATCTGTGCCCTGCAAGAGCCTCTGTCTCTCCATCAGCTACCAAAGGGCTTCTCATCTTTCTGAACCTAGTTTGCTTGAACAGTCTCTAGGCTGAGGCTCTCTTCCTCACCCTCATACTGGATGGAAGACTCTTCATCCTGGCTGAAGATGTCCCGTCACACACCAGATCCTTCTGCTAGCAGAACAGAGCAGTGAAAACTTAATGGAAGTTATAAGGTCAATGCTCCATCAGGCAGGCAATTTGCTTCTTGCCTCTGAAAATGAGAGCATAAAACTACTTTTGCTCACAGTTTTTATTATATACTCTGGTAGGGTCCTCCTGAGATCTTTGCCAAAGCTGAGATTTTTCACTTCAGTCACTCCATCTGGTTTTGTTATGCAAGTATCAGCATAAGAAAGGAATTTTTTCTAGAATATGTATCTTTTGCTACTTTCTATTTGATATTTGGCATTGCATTTACCAGTAAACTGCAACATCACTTTAACGGAAGGCAAGGTCTGCTATCTCAGGGCTAAGTGCAGTCCTATGCCTGGGTGCAGCTGCACATGATTACATGACATCAAACTAGGCAAGTGAAAAGGTTTAGGTGCCAACAACCTACAGCTGGTAGAATTGTAAAAGGTAATGCCAGAAACCTGTTTTTCTGGGAATCTAGATTCAGCCTTGGTGAACTCATTAAACAGAAGCCTTCTTGCAACCCCTTGAGCAGAATTTGCTGTGGTCAGGCATGTCGGATGGATGTCACTAAGTTCATTCTTATCATTTTTAGCAGAGAGAGCCTCAATAATTTATTAAGGGTTCTTGGAGAAAAATGTAACCTGCTCCAAGTAACTTGTGTTTACAAAATAGCTCAAAGACAGAAACTCCACTAACTGTTAGTAGATAATTTTCACTGGCAAATTCCTTCATCTACCCCTGAAGCAGGGAGAGAAAGGCAGCTAATTCCATATTCCACCAAGCAGGTGAGATAACAAGCATTTCCAAAAGATATTTGTGATACAGACTTTCAATAGAGATTCAAAGATTTTGAAGCCAGGCCTGGGTGGGTATTTGTGTGCATTTTGTTGTGACATATCACCTACATTTCTCTAATCTCAGTGCTCTTGTGCTGTATTACAGCAGGCTAATTGGAAGGATTGCTTCAATTTAGATTACAGCCAGTGGTCCTCAAAGCCAGCAACCACAGCCAGCAATCAATACAAACTTGACCTCTTTTTCCCTTTTAAGATATCACAGTAGAGGGGAAATGGTATTGCTATTAGAGGCATCATTCTTACCGGGCATAAATTCTCAAGACCAGATTAAGCAGGGTCAGTGCTAATGGAGGAGAACCCTCTGGTTTACTCCTGTCAGAGAATCTGGCCATTTGCAGCTCCTCCAGGTGCAACACTCTCACTGCATTCTTGCAGAGACATTAACTCCTAGTTTAGCTACTAGTAAACTTAACAAAGCTGGGGCATGGATAAGGATGCTGGCATGTTCATACAGTTAAATATTTGCATGGCGTGGGGCATGCATTTGCTCTGGGGCAGCAGGTATTTCAGACAATTCTCTGGTGGTGGGGAATCAGCATGGACCAACAACTGCTCTGAAGAGGGCTTTGGGAAACAGCTGCCTTGTACTGGAGGGTAAGAGAATTTTAGGATGTGAGCCATGCTGTACAAATTGGCCTTGTAGCCGGGGAATGGCCTTAAATCTGCTGATTTGATGGTATAGATTTCCCTGATATGTCTGTGCCAGAATTATTTAATGAAGAAAGAACATAAGGAACAGAAGATGTGGCTTTTTGCTCACATATGTAGGTTTACACTAAAAAAAAAAAAAAAGGACTTTTTTATACTAGTCTAGCACATTGGTTCAGTAGGATTTTGCTTGCTTGCTTGCTTTTTCTAGCTGTAAGAAGAAAACTGCATTTGTTTGCTAGATCCTGGATACCTTTTCCCTGTGGCTGTAAGAGTGAAGAAACTAAAGCCGTGCAGCTGAATATCTTTAAAGATTAGGAAGGATTTAGATTTAAAATCTAGCCTAGCCTAGCCCTCAGGTCAAATGTAAATGACCTTATGTCTGAATTGTGAAGAGAGCTGAAACCTTGTAAGAACAGTGCAAATTCAGTGTCAAGCCTTGGTCCTGCCTTGCTTCAAAGCACAGATTCCAGTCTACATCTTGTATTGACTTCTGAATCCAGGAATAGATAACAGTGACATCCATCAATTTCTGCAAAATATGTGCCTTCCATCCAGTTTCTCCAAGAGAAATATTAAAGTTCAGATACAAAATGCATTTGTGGATAACAAATACTTACATGTACCCTTTGAATTTATCGAGATCATTGTTAGGCATTTCACAGATGATGGTGTTTTGGAAAAATTCGGGTTCAAAGAAAGTATTCTGCAAGAGGAAACACACTGAGAATGAGGTCAAATCCAATGAGTACTTGATATGCTAAACACTAACAGCAGCTAAATATAGGCCACGAGGATAGCTGGGGGCTGGAGCACTTGCCCTACCACGAGAGGCAGAGGGAGTTTAGATCATTCAGCCTGAAGCAAAGCTCCAAAGGGGCTGAGTAAAGATCTGAGATTTTCCTCTCTTGGATTAACAACTGGTTAAATTAAATGAAGAAAATGCTGTATATTGGACAAGACATCACAGATGCCAATTAGTGAAAACATCTGTCTTCATTTAAAGTGAATGTCACAAATAGTTCAAGCTATTTATGAAACAAAACCAGCCTGCAACCAAAAGCAAGCTCAAATGAAAATAATTTCAGGTTTTATCAAGATTTTGAAATATGTTAGAAGAGTTGCGTTACTAGCCAGCATGGTATAATCATAAAAGAAGAGCCCACACATTTGAATCAATGTATCACATTCAAATAAGACTAAAAGCAAGACTAATAGCAAAAAAAAAAAAAAAAAACCCCAAACCCCCAAAATGATCAAACAAAACCAAAAGAGGGAAGGCAGTAGATAAAGTCCAAACTGCTGGGAGAGACAAGCACTTTCAGTCTAAGTGCTCACTCAAAAAGAGCTTGGAGCTGAACTAAGACACACGATGTTGCCTGGTTTCCCCTGTGGTCAAGGGAACAGGCTTGGGTTTTGGACTGCATGAAGCAGTCTGGAAAGCAGACAGCATGAGAGGAACTTGGCTGCCTTAAGTGGTGTCTTTTTCTTATCTCAAAAAATACACAGGACTTTGATTTTAGATTAAGAAAATTTAATAAAAATGGGATGTGAGAAATGTGAAAGAGAATCATTATTGCTGTGCCATAAAATTTTTAAAAGAACTGAAACTCACTTTAATTCAAACTTCCATCAGGAAAGCTGGAAATCAAGTCTGCTGCTGGGCCTCCCTACATTTTTCTACAGCAAGAGAGACTTCCAGAGATTAGACTCCTTCAGAAACTGCAACTCCTGGGAATCCTTCATTGGAATTCACAAAAACTTTGCCAGACTGCAAGAGGAATTCCTTACACTGCCAGTCCTGAAGTCTCAATTTTTTCTTCACTGTGCTTTAATTCTTCCATTATTTTCTCTCTCCTGTTCTTTTTTTTTTTCTGAGCAATACATATATTCTTTTTTTAAAAAACCTTATATCTAATATATATAATATCTAAGTACAAGCAAGTAGAGGATCTCATCTTATAAAAAATCTTGGAAGAAATATAAAAGCTTGATGACTATAAGGGTGTTTTGTATACCTGCTGATGCTTGTGGCTGAATATTTTTAGAATCTCTTTTAAGAGATACCATTCACCTCTGCTGAATCTTGTTCAACTCAGTAAACTCAACAGGAAAATCAGTACCTATTTGGTTGTGCTAGAAATATTTGTACAACAGGAGAACAAGGAAGATGCAAAAGGCACCTGGAGGGCTCATTACTAACGAGGAAACCTAGCAGGCTTCCAGCCAGAAAGGGTAGAGAAGGATGATTCTTCTCTCAAAATTTTTTTCTTTTGATGATAGGAATTTTACCTTTGAAAATTCAAGTTAGAAAATGGCATGAAAGGAAAAAAAAATAATCCTTCCTCTCAGTCCTTTAAAGGTAGGTGAATTCCATATTCCTAAGCATATCCTAAAACAAAGAACTAACCCCAGTTCATACATATTTCCTCCCTCCTTAAAGAGTCACACTTTATAGACACAATTAAATCTGAGTCAGTTTTATGCGGCACATAACTCACAGGACTAAACAAAGCTCAAAGAACAAGGAAGAAGTTGGCTCACTCAAACCTGTACATCTGATGTTTAGTGCACTGTCTTTTTTAGCCAACGTGCTGTTTACACTAATATGATAGAATAACAGGGTAATATAGTTGACTGTTTGAGCTCTGACCTTCCTGAGCACTGGCTATCACCACGGTCAGACCTGCGTTCCACTCTGCCAACGTAACAAGAATTTCTAAGAATAAACACTTCTGGGCATACAGTTCATCTAAATGACAACTCAAAGTCTAAAGAAAATAACCATGAATAGGCAGTCCAAAGCATAATTTGGCATGCGGGGATTTTCTGATTTAAAGAAAGGCTTCCTCATATTATAAATGGCTGAGGCAAAAGTTTGCATTTTGTATGATTGTAGAGCACTCTGTTTTCCTCTAAAAGCAAAAATGCAAACCCTAATGTGTAAACTATGACTACGTGACACAAATGCAGCATTTTTATTTTTTCTATGTAAGTAGCCAGTTTATTGGTTTTTTGCTAAATCTCTACATATTAAAAATTTTCAGTGTTTCTCAGGAAAAAACCCTCTCCCTCATCATCATTGGAAAGCACTGGGAAATATATGCTGTATAGTATGGCACCCACGACTTGAGAAATCCCTTAATTGTGCTTGCAAAGTGATTTCTATACAAAGAAAAAGCAAGTAACGCTGGAGAACAGTACCTGACCACAACCAGCCATGGAAATCGTGTACTTTTATTCAATAAATCTGGTTGCTCACTGGCAGCTGTCTCCCACCCACCAGTAACCCCAAAAATTCTTCCTAATGGCACTGCTACTAATGGCTAAATAAATGGACGTAGTTCCTAGAATTACCTGCCAGGTTTTTGGATTTCCTGTCTGCTGGAGTGATTCCAATGGAACAAAATATTCCTCTTCACATGCTACAACTCCTTAAAATTGTTCTGTGGTATTTGAAAAACTGCCTTGCTATGTTTGAAAAGATATTTAAAAATGTGTTGTGGTTTAACCCCAGCCGGCAACCAAGCCCCAGGCAGCCACTCGCTCACTCCCCCCTGGCGGGATGGGGGAGAGAATCGGAAGAGTAAAAGTGAGAAAACTTGTGGGCTGAGATGAAGACAAGTTTAACAGGTAAAGCAAATGCCGTGCACGCAAGCAAGGCAAAACAAGGAATTCATTCACTCCTTCCCATTGGCAGGCAGGCGTTCAGCCATCTCCAGGAAAGCCGGGCTCCATCATGCATAACGGTGACTTGGGAAGACAAACGCCATAGCTCCCAACGTCACCCCCCTTCCTCCTTTTCCCCCCAGCTTTATATGCTGAGCATGATGCCGTATGGTGTGGGATATCCCTTTGGTCAGTTGGGGTCAGCTGTCCTGGCTGTGTCCACTCCCAACATCTTGTGCCCCCCAGCCTGCTCGCTGGTGGGGTGAGAGGCAGAAAAGCCTTGACTCTGTGCAAGCACTGCTCAGCGGTAACGAAAACATCCCTGGGTTATCAACACTGCTTCAGCACAAATCCAAAACCTAGGCCCGTTCTAGCTACTGTGAAGAAAATTAACTCTATGCCAGCCAAAACCAGCACAAAATGTAACAAGTACAACACTCCCTAAGCCATATTTTCTTGTTTGCTTCAGGTTTATCAAACACGAGTCAAGAGAATATACCGGTAAAGTGTTTGTAAAAAGGAAATGATTCAGCCTATGGAAAAAAAATGGTGATTTTAAGCATTCAACCTGAATCTCTGCTAACAATCAAACTGATGTCAGACATATCAGTTTTACTTAACTTTTTGCATTTTAATTTACCTTGAGTTCCTATTCAATTGCTATTATACTCCTAGAAAAGGTTCCATTATTTCATTACAACTTAGCGTGCCTTAGAACAATTCCTAGCTGAACTGCCATACGTGTACCTGCCTAGCAAACGAGCAATGGTACGTCAGCTGCAACAGGGAAGCAAAATCCATGAGGGAGCCCATGGCCAATTTGGAAGGGAGGCCATGAGCTGTCTTCCAATTTCCATGCAGAAAAAATTCACTCAGTAGCAGTGGCTTTGCTTTGGGATGTGCTGTGTGCCGTGACAACCCGTGGGGCACGGATGGCTTATCCATAGGAAAGACTTGCTGCGGTCCTAAATGATGGTACTGTGTGTTGTTGATTAAGCATCTGCTGATGCAGTTTGCTGAAAACAACTACTGTCTGAGATAACCTTCCTTTTTCTACAGCCATCCCGGTGCCAGAATAACAAAAATCTTTCAGGACAAACTGCTGCTTTCTGTACAGGGTGTTAGCTCCAACAGCAAAACGCTTTCACAGCTGTATCAGCACACCCAGCCCATCAGAACTGGTGCACTTCACGGCTGGAGCTGGCGTACGGATGGGCCCAGACTAACCCTGCACCGCACGGGCTGCGTTTGCAGCAGACTTACCTGGCTGGAGAACCCCGTCACGACTTGTCGTTGTTTAAGGTTGGCCTCCCCGTCGAGGTTGGCGGTTTCCAAGTGACAGATCCCGTTCTGATCAGAGGAGTACAGCAGTAGGATATCGGCCGGGATGGTCTCGTTACACTGCAGCTGCACAAAATCCCCCACTCGGACGTCTTTCCAGCATTTCTCAACATAAGCGTGTTCTTCCCTGTTACATTAAAAACACGTCACGGGTGACTAGTGACATTAGGAAGGCAGGCCTCCTGCTTAGTGGGGCTTCAGAAAAATAAAACAGGGGGGTGGTGGCACATTGCTGTATTTTTTTTAAAAGACACGCACAACAGCTAGAAATTAATGATTTAGACACTTCCATAGTATCACTTCACCATATATCACGTTCAAATAAAATCTTTACATGGAATAAAAAGAGACTGCAACAAACGTCCTTTTTCATTCTAGCATTAGCCCTATAATCTCCACAGCAAAAGACAGAAAGTTATTCTAACAGAGCTGTTTTAAAGTATCTTATTCAAGAAATTTAGACATTTCACCAAAAAATTTTCATTGTTTTTGAGCATGTGACTCTTTCTCAGATGCTTTCCAACAACAACATATAGATCCCAAAAGGAACAAATTGCTATCTCAGCTACACTTGTTTCAGGTCTCTCTGGTTTGTAACTCTCAAAAGTTAATTACAGATCTTGAGCTTAGCCCACAGAAACAACTTCAAGAGGTAGAACAGCAGACAGATGACCCCTTCATATTAAGCGAAAAAACGCATCTAGAGCCCAAGTTTAATGGAAAAGTTAAGATAAGAAATGAAGAGCTTCTAAATTTAAAAAAAACCCAAAACCAAAAATCCAAAAAAGAGCCTTGGGGTTCAAGGAAAAGAAACAACTATTTCATCAGCAAACTGGTGCTCAATGGTTCAGGAAATAGCAAACTTTTTTTGACGTTACCTTTTCAATAATTGATCCTTCAACTGCTCTTAATCATCTAAGCAAACTGAAAACCGCACAATAAGATTTAAAATTAGTTAATGGGAAAACTGCATGGGCAACAATGGCCCAGTTCCTCTAACTCTTTGAGAGGAGATTATTTTTTCAATATGAATAATTGAATCATCTTATGTCTTGCTCTGTAAGAGGGAAAAGGCTCATGATACTTCGCCAGACAGTCAGCAAAAGGCTTTTTGTAATGACTCAGAGTCTCATTTTTGCTTAAGTTTTTAATCATCCTCATCTATTGGCTGAAGAATACTGTCTTTCAATTAAGTGTTTGTATCAACGAGAAGGGGAGCAGTGATATAGCAGATAAAGTGTTTTGCTACAGTTCAAAGCACACATCCAAGCGGTGCTGCAGGGTCAGGCCAAAGGCTACTTCCTGCTAACGTACTTTCCTGGCCTTCTGTAAAGGAGAACCAGCCGTGATGCTGTCAGGCAAACCCTTGCACTTGGCTGATACCCTTATCTGTAAAACAACATGAAATAACAGCTTCCGGCAAAGGTTATGCACGCAGTTAAATTCTGCGCATTTCCTAGTGGTATCCACTTTTTATTCAAAAAAAGAACCTCCAAAACCCCTCACAGCCCAAGTATTTAAATCCCTTTAATGCTAGATGTGAGGCACTTACTAAGGAATGGTATTGTAGCAATAATTTTTCCTCCTTACATTAATTTTGCATTCCTGAATTTTTAATTCTTCTTTTGTCTGACTCTACTTATCTCCACGTCCTTTTTTCTTTTGCTCAACAACAGACATAAAAGACCCCACTGAAGAACAGAGGTTTGCTGTCAGTTAATTTGATGTTGCTGCACATTTTGAAAAAAAAATTCCAGATCAATTTCTACTTGAAAAGTGTTTAAGCAGGTGTATGTTGAGTATTTCTGGTTCTGCAAAGTAGATACTAATGTTAATACAGCAAATCAACTAAGTAACTATGAGTCCTTCCCATGTCAAACACTTTCCAGGTAGAACTTCTTAATTTGTTTGTTTAAAACATAAAAATGAGAGTACAGAAGCACTTTAGAGCTAGCAGATGGCTTGTCTTGCTATCCTAGACATTCAGATGCCATGTATAGTTTGCATATAAAGTTTGCTATGACAATGCTTTGTCATACACCTGTCACATTGCATGTTTGCAATGACTTCTTGCAGGGCAATCCTGCCTCTCTGTACGTCAACTCTTGCACAATTCTGAAGTTTACAGAACACACATCTATTTTTCTGCTCACAAAATGCTATGGAAGGGCCTTGCCCAGCTGGCTGTCTTCCACATCAGCCTAAAGGAACCAGGTTAACAAAACTAATCCGCAGAAATCAGATTTGTAATATTTTTTCAATAATTCCCTATGAGACATACATTACACATAAAGCTTCAGGTTCTGCCCATTCACTAATTACAGGGGAGATGGTGAGTCAGAAAAGCCAAATGACCTCTTTCAGATCAGAGGAAAAGTCTTTCTTAGCACAGGGACCAGAGCTCAGGAACTGCTAGAATCCCAGACCTGCGTTCAGCTGAACAAATTGTCCCTCTCTCCCAACAAGCCCTGAATTTGGTAAAGAAAGACGTTTTCTTTTCCTGAAAGAACTATTCAGCTGGAGCTGTAAGATTAGCAATTTCATACAGTACAAAGGTTTTCTACAACTTTGTAGAGAATTACCAATGGATGAAAGGAAGAAAAGTACTTTACAAGGAACCTGGTGCACCCCACAGCAGCACCAGCCCCGTTGCCTAACAAGATTTTTCAAATGAAGCAGTTTCCTTTTAACAATTCCTGTAACTGGGAACACTGCCCATTTTCTGTTCAGTGATTAAAGTTCATAGCACAAGCTCTGGTTGCTAAATAAACAGAGGAGCTTCATAAATCTAAGATGGTCTGACGAGAAACAGATAAAAAGGGCAAATGCATTTATCCAATAAAATAAACAAGATGTGGTGATTTTCAATAGGTGGAAAGCTGGAAATCTGATTCTTATAGCACGTGGCATCAGGGCTGTGACATGGCAAAGACAAGATCTAAGATAAAAATTTCTCAGTACCTTCTCGCCTTTACCAGTCAATTCGTCAACAGCGCACTTAAAAGGTGTTCCCTTGCTGTCCTGGAATAGCGGGTAGCATGGAAACGCCCATCAGAGGACAGGGCAGACAAAAAGAGGCAGCCTTGAACAGTCGAAGTGAAGTCTGTCAGAAGTTGTTATTGGACTCATCATATCTGACCAGAAGGCCTGAACTGAACAGACTTTATGAAGTAATTTCTGGGAAGAAAGAATCATAAAAAAATCCTACTGTGGCTGGAGATTGTGGGGGAATATGAATAAATTATTGACTCTGTGTCAACAATTTCAATTCACATTCCTGGATTCAATAAAGATAAATTTCAAACAAAAACTGGGTCAAAATGGGTGATGAATGGGACCAAATAAAAATTATTGTTCTGCTCCCTAAAGGGGATTAAATAAAAGTCATTTTTTCACGTGCACTCCACAGCATGTCTATGAGTCCTAGATTGCCTTAGAGAAAGATCTTCAGAAATCTTTATTACCCAGAAGTATCTTCTTAACCAATTAGTTCAGTGACTCTTATTTCCTTGAATTACTGCAAGCTCCATCTCAGGATCCTTTGCAGTTTGAAGTAAAGACGTTGTTTGCTCTACCTTTCATCTCCTAAATTGCCACTAGGTTATAACCCTTAAAAAAACCATAATATCAGTGTCACGAATAGACAAAACCAAATGTTTGTACTTTATCGTATGTAAATTCGCTTGAGGGTTATATTTGAAAATGGTCACCCTCAAGCATCACCTACTTTATAAAAAATGCTCATGTTCTGAGATTCTCAGTCCTACACAGAACACAGGTAGAATCACACAGCTGCTTACCCTTTGCAGTCTACTTTTGCAAATAGAAATCCCACACATTTTTATGCTACCAAAGATTACACCAGCTTTTATATGGAATACTTCACAAAATGTTTTCAAAGACCACTTTATGGCCATGACCTCACGGTTAGGAGATATTGCCATAAAACTTTGAAAAACTGACAACAAAAGAGCAGCTATAGGACTTGAGGAAGGCACTACACTGGAAAGGAAGTGATTCTGAAACCTGTCCGTAGGTCAGAGTGCAGCACAACTTGGCTGACAGTATTCTTGAGCTAGAGATGTCTGAGCATGAGAAGGTACTGTATTGTCCATGCCAATTCATCACTGGCTTCTGCCACATTACTGTTACAGTAGCTGGGAAGGGTGTTTTTGTGGCATGGACACCAGCCCAGCAGCTTCAGCAAATGATGTTGTTTAGCAGCGGTCGGTCCTGTACCATGCCCTCAGTAGCAAGCAGCTACAGCCTTTCCCCGTAGTCCCAAACTCTCTCCCAGCATTCGAATACTACTTTAGGACAGCACTGAGCATCTTTTAAAGATAATGGGGGAGAAATTTTTCTAAAGTTTAATAAAATAGATCTTTAATTATACCATTTTGGCATTCCAAACTCCTTAATGCTAGCAACGGATCCTACCTTTTTATATGCTAAAAGTGCCTATAGCATCCTAACAAGGAAGTGATTCTCTCAATGATAAAAGACACCTATATTTAACTTCTGGAATAATTTCAAGTTTATGTGGACTTTAAGTAAGTATCAGAACTTTATAAATGTGTTATATGTCCATATACAAGATTTTGGATTTCTTTTAACTCGCCTTTTTTAACCTCTGTCTTGATTTTATAGTGACCTGTACCAAATGAAGAAATAAAATAAAAGTAAAAAGTATTTCAAGAACACATTTGCTTAGACTTTACTGGGTTCATTTTGTAAGTTATGGACTACTGTATGTAGGAAAATCTAATTTTTTTTTTTTAACACTGCCTTGAACAAAATGCTATTGCTACGATTCTGCCTGGCACCAGCTGGAATGAACAGGTAACTCGGTTACTTAATGACTGCTAATCATTAACACTAGTTTCTAAGGACTCCCATTAACTTATCAAGTTTCTGGAAGCCACAGCCTAGATCAGCTTTTTTGCTACAACCATCTCCATCCATGACCCTGTAGCTCTTGAGGTCACATTGTAGAAACCTGCTTCTCTCCAGGTTTTAATGGTGTTTTAAAAATTCAGACAGTTAGGATGGAACCTAATGCCACGAGGTCATGATTCTGCAGGTCTCTGAGCCAAAGCCATAAGTTCTCATTTATTTGCCCTTTGTCTTTAGTCGATAGCTTCTGCTGCCGTCCACTGAACCATTGCACCTTTTCTGTGAAGCAGCTTTAAATGCCTTGGCAGGTAATAGACCTTGAAGAAAGCTCTGATAAAGCAATACACAAGCTGGTGGTAGCACTACTATATGTACTTACGGATTTTCTTCCACAGAGACCAAGGATACACACTGGTTGACGAGAACTGCTAGCTCGCTGCTCTTTGACTTTCAAGTCCTGCTGCCTGGACCAGCTGAGTGTTGAAAACTTGACATTTTTCTTTTGCATTTAGTCAGTTCATCATGTCACATGTTTCTTCACCACACAATCAGCATGCTCACCATAAAATGAATTCACGTTTTAATTATTTCTTCACAATTTTGGTACTGCTGGCTTCAAGCAGTTGCATGGTGACATAACAAACCCAAGTGTACTGTTGGTTTAGGCCATTTTCTCAGCTCATGGGAAGTTTGAAGAATGCCTCAGCTTGCACAAACAGAAGGCACTGTTTGTGCCTTCAGTAAAATCAACTGTTAATTCAGGTATCCATAGTTAAACTAGGTAAAAAAATTCCATGGTACCGGAACTGCACACAAAAGTTACATGGGTGACAGAGCAGACAGGGCAGAGGATGCCCGCTGCCAGTGATAGTCCCACGCAGGGAACAACACAGTCCTGTTTGACATTAAGCAAGGGAGAGGCATTAGATCTTTCCTGATGTATAGTGAGTTGCAATAATATCATAGCACATAATAATCCTGCAGTCGTTTTAACTTATTCATATTGCTACTTTTATAAGAAATAATTCATGTTTCAGTTGATCAAAGTTCATGCTTTGTGGCTGTTACAGGAATGCACCTTCTGCCATGCAAGAGCTGGAGATCTTCAGGAGATCTTCAGCTTCCAGCTGATGAAATTCATGTGCCATTCAGAGAAGGCACCACTGAGGTGTAGAAGCCTTGATATTGCTATGCCCAAGAAAACTGATTGCAATTTTGCCTGAGGGAATGAGGTGGGACTTCAAGTGGGCCAAGTGGTGTATAAAATGAACCCACTAAAGCCTCCAGCAGGCTCCTAGTCTTTAAAGTTATGCTTTGTTAGAAAACAAAACTAATACAGCAGAAAGAAAAGGCTCTTTAACAAGTAAAAACTCAGTGCTGCTGAACAAGAATTTAAATGAAAGGATTGGCAACAGATCTCTTTTCTTTTAGTGTGCCCTCGGCAGGACGGTATTTTCCTCTCATTCTGCTTTCTACTCTACAAACTTTCAGGTTCACCCTGGGTTGAATGACCTGCGTATGATGTTTCCTGGGTCCAGAGAAAAGTTGTCTTTTTTCTTTCACCTCTGAGATTTGACAGTAGGTCAATTCCTGTTTTCAAGCTTGCTCCCTGCTCTTCTCTGCTATCTTCCGGATGCCAGAGACCTCTGTTGGTCATTGCATCCCTGGCCAACCCCAGTTGCTCTGCCAGACATGTGGAGCATCCAGGGGAGGTGCAATCTCTCCTCCCTTCTGAAGGTCCAGCTGATCGCAGCATATGAAGGAGGTTGAAAGAGAAAAGCAACCTTCATCTTTACTACCTGGGTACCCCAATTTTAAGAAAATATAAAGTATTAAAGTATTCTATGTATACGGTAACCTGTAGACAAGCAGATGTCCATTGCTGTCATAGAGATTTCCTAAACAATGAATCCCACATTTACCTCATAAATTACAACACTGAATTACAAAAATTCAGTCGACTGAAATAATTTAATTCTCCTTCAAACCAGTGAGCCTAGCTTAAGCTATTTCCAGCTTTTCAGCTGTTGGCAGTTCTGACTTCGTGCAACACAGAGATGAGTTCTTTGTTTTTTCCTTATTTCCACATCACTGCTCCAGGGCTAACCCAGAGTTGGTGCCGATGCAGGAATCTTTAAATGTTCTAAAACCTTACGCTTAGCAGATCAAGAATCACAGCGAAGGCCAGCCTGACTTTTTTGTATCACAGACATTGGTGGACCTACAGAGGAAGAGGAGATTGATGCTCGTAGGAACTACCTGAAAACCACAGGGCCTGAAAGCATCACAGAGGAACTTTCTATTGAAAGAGTAACCAGGCTACCTCATTTAGGATGCCTGTTGACTCACCTAGTTATCTGACAGCTCCACAGGATGATTCAAAGCATATAAACTACGCTTCTTTGAGTCACTGTCTCAGGTATCGGAGTTTAGGTGCTTAAAATTAAGCAACGTGAGCAGCTCAAATAATGTTAATGTTTTTATGGCTGCTGCTACCTGATGTACGTGCATTCAGTCAAGTGTGTTGCTGTGCCATCTTGAACTGTGCACAGTCCTTGTGTTTGTATCTGAGTGTCTATTGAGACACTGAGAAAAATTTAGGTTAAATCTTCCAGAAGTGTGAAATTGATGTAAAAACCCGCCTGGATGCTATGGAGTATTTACAGACCATTATAGCTTAATCCTAGGGGTGTATCAGATCCAGGCCATACATTAATTACATGCCAAGTAGTTCCCTGAATGTTATAGAACATCAAGAAAATTAAATAATAGCTTTTAGCAACTGTTGGGTTGACATTCACTTACAGGTTTATGTACGACATTCAGTGCCAGCCCCTCTTGTTAGTAAGTTAATGACAAACTGGAGAGAGTTCAGAGGAAAGTAACCAAAGTAGGTTTGGAGGGACTGACTGACAAGAAAGAGGAAAAGAGTGATCTATATACAGATCTTGACTACAAGGTGTCTGGGCGTAGCAAAATGAACACAATAAAAATCACGCATATTTGAAGATTATAATTAAATGTTTTGGATGAAGAACAACTAATTAGGGTTGCATGAAACCAGGTGACTTGAGGAATTTGAATGCAATTAAAGAGGGATAATAAAGCATAATATAATAGAAAATGCTTTGACAATCCCATTTTGTAGTAATGGAAGCCCCGTTTCTTGGAAAATTTAAAAGCAGACAAAGTATATTTTAAAGAATACTAGCAGAAAGGAGGCAACTAAACATAGGTCTGTACCATCTACAACTGAATTTTTTGTTCTCTTCTTTTGGTGTTGCATGATTTGTTCTGACAGCACAACAATTTGTACACAATTATTATGCTTCCAAAAGTTTTGGTTCAGAAATTAAAATCTCCACAATCAAACACTGGATCTAAGTTATTGCATCTCCCCAGGACACTTTAATGCCTAATTAATTGTCTCCCATTTTCTCAATTAAACATCCTTTAAATACACTACTTGAAGTGTCTTTTCCTTCATTTGACTAGCAGACTAGATTACTGATTCCAGCTGATCTCTGTGAAAAGACAATTAGAAGAAATGTGTTTACAGGGCAGCCTATTTAAATTTAATTTCCCTTGCTCTGTGCTGAAAGAAGGCAAGTTACTGCATTTCCCCAAGTCTTCAAGAAAGTTTTGAAGAATATTCAGCATTTGGAAAAGATTCTTCTGCCTTCATATTTCTTTTGGAACAGGAACCAGAGTCCTTGTTGCTGAAATCTGAAATAAAGACAATACCCTCTCCAAGATCAACTCTTAAAATCTAAGTAATTTTTCATCTTAGGATGGAAGATCAGTTGTTCTATTAAAAAGAATTCTTTGCTGCCACAAGATTAACAAAATCTGCAGTGTCTTGAAAAAGACTTTCACCTATGTTAAAAAATTACCTACAGTGGATGATTCATAAGGAAGAAAATTAGAAGACATCATGCTCTTCCATGACTTTGCAGCTAGCAAGAAGAACAAGAAATATCAGCTTCCCAAAGCACTATAGAAGCATGATTAAAATTATTCATGATATAATAAGCTGTAGTTACTGATCTGATGGCAATTGTAATTACCCACGATTTTTCCAGACAGGATGAATGCTGTAGTCTGAAGCCCTCCTCATTTTCCTTTCCCTGGCATCACTTTGGTGATGTCATTAAACTTTGGTGAAAGACAAGATTCTAGACAAGATTTATTCATAGATCAAAATCTTTTTTATGGGATGGGACAACCAATTTTAAGACAGGCCCGTATCAAGTTTCTGCATAAGTAAGTACTCACGGCCATAACTTGAATCTGGATCTGTAGGTATGTTGTAATTCCATGATGGACATTTTTCTCTTATACAAAACAAGTTTTATTGTATTCCCCCCTTCTCATGTGCCCATGGTAAAAGGCTTTCAGATATAAATTAACATGGTTGCCTTACGTAAAGAGGAAATAAATAAGATTCCTATGTGGATCTTTAGTACCTACTGCACCACCTGTTCTCTTTCATACTGGTTTTAACAAGTGTTAACAAATAACCCATTGCCTCATGGCTTAATGCAACATTGAAAAGATTAAAAAGTCCAACTAGATTGCAATCTCAAAGGTAGGCAGAAGAGGGAATTTTGCCACCCTACCCAAAGAGCTACAATTATTGACAGTCTTCATGGTCGAAAAGAAAAGAAATCTTAAATGAACAATATTTAGAAACTTGTCAAATGTCTCCTTTTTCGGACAAGTTGGCAAGAAGAGCAGTGCTATTTTGTTTGTGACAAGTCACCATCCCCACCACAATGTGGGGATAAGTTTAGCTCCCCAAAAAGCAAATCCATTGTTTTCCTCTTTAACCAGCAGGATATAAAAATAAAAAAACTGACAAACACATGCAAGAGAAACAAAAAGAAATGACAGCACTGTGTGATAAAAGCCGGCGTTCTGCAAGACCTGGCTTGTGAAAGTGTACATTATATAAAGCACTGTTGATTAATTTGAGGGATGACAGGCAACATTCACGTAGATGGAAAGTTTTGCTCTTCTGACTTCCAGATGTGATATTTTAACAGGGAGAAGTCATTTTATGCTTTGCTGAGAGAACAGTTTTGATACAATAAAGCATAATTTTTAAACTTCTGAAAGTCCTAAAAGCAAGAGGTCATGAAACATTTTGAAGTGAGCACAGACACATGTAGTTAATTCATTTAGAGATGACTGAACAGAGGCATATATTACTATCTCCCATTTTTAAACTTCACTTTTACAGTTTTATTTTACATACAAGCTAGTAAAAGAAACACAACTGAAAGCTAGTCTACAGCATAGAGTGTAAAATTAAATGTAGTTCAAAGGACATTTCAAAGAGGTTTCTTAGCATCTAAGAATGCAAATAGATCCCCTGACAGATCTTGTTCTGTGCTACCTTACATTGATAGAATTAAGCCCTCTTGAAAATTCCTTAGAAATCCAGGTGCCCAGTAGCTATTTAAGCACCTGTCTTCACTGCACTCCATGTTTAAGAGGCCGATAGCCACCTCAATATCATGAAACTCAAACTTACCTTCCCAGCCTGAAAATGAGGTTTAAACAAAAAAAATAAATGTCTTTCCCTGTATCAGAACAAATACCAGGTGTTATGTAGTCACTATGACTTTTCCCTGTTTTACTTAATCACTGTGATTTTCCAGCAGTTATTTATTTTTTTAAACAAAAAGCCTCACCATTGATAAAAGATCTCAAGCCAACTTTTTTTGCAATAAAAGCTGTAGGAAACTCACCTGCTGTAAATGTAGCATCCCATATGATTGATTTCCTTGTCTAATTTATACCGCCGAAAGTCCTCCCAAGCATCTTTAATGGCTGTAATGGCCATTATAACACAAATTGGGATCACAGAAACTTCTGGTTGGAAAGCATTCACCACCGGCACAAAATTCAGCAGTACAATGAGCACAAAATAAATATTGGCAAGGCGGTGAAACTGCTCATAGATATTTTTAGGGAGGAAAGTCAAGATGGTATATTTTGTGGTTTTAATTTTATTGGAGTCATAGTATCTGTTTGGATTTTCCTTCCACTTCTTACTTCCAAAGTGCAAATTGGAGATGATCACTCGTTTATTTTCATTTTTCTTCTTTCTTTTCTTTACTTTTCCTCTCTTCTCCAGCTCTTCATTTTGGATTTCAGTGTCTGGAGCACCACATCGGCAGCAGTTTTCCTTGAAAAAATGTTTTTTCCATATCATTCTAGAGAAGCAGCCTGGAAGACTTTTCCCTGACATCTTGTTTTCCTCTCAAAAAGTAGCCTCAAGTTGAAAACCAACAAAGCTAGAAGAGTTCAATAACCCAGATAAACTCCCAAGCGGTGGAGAGAAGAGCCAAGATGTCCGAAGCCAGGGCTGCTTCTCCTTCAACTCCAACCTCCACCTGCCTAGGGACATGTATCATCCTGACTCAGCTGCACTGGGTCCTAGAGCCTGCCGGGGAGGCTGCACCTCACATATGACAAAAGCATCCTGAATGTTTTGTTATTCCTGTTAGCATACGCCCGGAGGCCCCGTTCAGAGCATTTCCCTGGCATCGACTATCTGCTCACGTGAAGTGTCTCCGTTTTAACACAGAGCAGCGACAAAGCTAGGAACGTACACACAATTTTCTCGGTTCACTCCATGAGCTTCTGAATCACTTTGTAAGCCTGGGAGTTGCCAGCAAGTTCAAAGGTAATGGGCAGAGCGCTGCGTCCCAGAAGACAACAGAAGGTTGCTCCAAGCCTCAGCACAGACAGTATTTCTCTCTTTTACTTCCTCTGTCTACTATTTGTTTTCATGCCCATAAGATAGATTATTAAACAAACAAGCGAGCCCCGTCCCCCCAAACCAAGCAAACCTATCACTTGGTATTTGCGAGAATTCTACAGAGACATAGGTGACGGAAGGGCGGTTTACCCGGGCCGCCCCTCAGCCTGATCCTTCTCCTCTGATAGACCTCCTGCTTCTGGACACCCAAAGCGTCCCCCCTCGCACGCAGTAACCCCTTCCAGCCCCCCATTTCTTTTTCCCCTTTGGTTCTTGTGCCTCTGACACCTAAGTATGTAGCATAGATAAGGGCTAATTTCCAAGAGAGCTAATGAGATGTGTACAAACCACAGTAATTTCTTCTCTATGGCCTGGGCTTAAGGAGAGGTGAAAAAAGGAAGAGACCCAAACATTTAAACTTCTTTTAAATGAAAACTCCTATCTTTCTCATTACATAGTCACAAGCTAAGTAGTTTCAAATCAAGTTAGCACTTGGACAAGAAACTCTGTTGAAATTGAAATGTTGCAACAAGAATTGCACACGAAAATATTTCTTCCTTCTGAGTCAGTACTGAGCAAACATCGCAGCTTACTGCGGGTGTTGTACCATCTCCAAAGCGAAACCGTGCCGTATTGATCACCTGTGTTTATTGGAAGTCGTATAATTTTTTTTCAGTTCCTGGTTACGCTTCACTTTGAATGTAGTTGATTATTAATTTTTGTATTAATGGTTTTAGTGTGAAACGTCTGGAAGACATTGCTCCCATTTGTTAAACAGCCGCAGTAATCCTTTCCAGACTTGGACATGTTCCATTTTTCCTCCAGACCCTTCTGCTATCTGAAGAGGATGTTGCGTGTGTTGGCAAGCTGGTTTGGAAGCTTGGAATGAAAACTTGTATATCAGCATACACTGCTGTGATATGAAACACAACTTCAGTGATATCAGGATGACTTAAGTGAGATAAATGAGGTATTTTCAAAGGCAGAACGAGACTCTTCTAACAGCTTTTCCAAACTTACTGTACTCCAAAGGGTCAGTGGGGGAATTACTGCAAAATCAGATGAGCAGTTTCCACCACATCAAACACAAGGAAAAATAATTGGTTTAGTTTACTTACTTGTCATATACCCTGGTTTTAGAGAAGTTTATCGTCTTATCAAATCGGTATTTTCTATAGTCTTCAATAGCATCCTTAATCATGCTGGCAAGCAGCACCACAATCAGAGGCAGCACAGTAATCTCCCTGTGGAAGACTTCCACTTGTGGGAACCAGTTCAGAACCGCCAGAAAGAAGAAATAAAGATTACCCAGCCTGAAGACGTATAAAATAAATTAGAAGTAGTCAGAAATTAGAATGTGTCCTCTTCTTGATGAACACCCCCCATTTTGTGTCAAAGGAACACTAATCATTTCACTCCTCTACCCTCCTCTTCCTTTCCCAGAATGAATTAATCAGTTGCTTAACTGAGATGCTATTTTTTCTTTAGAAGAGCCTGTGAGATACATTTTCATAATATTATAGCTACCTCCATTTTTCCACATATTACAAACACTTTTTATCTCTAGGAACTAAAACTTTAACGATCCCCCACTGCTTCAGTCTTAAAAATAAGCACAAAATCAAACAAAAGCCCAAAAAACCTTGAAAAAACCAAACCAAGATAACAGAGCGGCTGTGAAAACCCATGTGCTTAGAATTATGGAAATGTCCCAATCAGGAATCCATGAAGGATTCCACAGCTGGAAGGTCAAATTGTGAATGTGTAAATCTAATATATAAAATGAAAATTTCGAAGCTAGAGATGGATATACGACTTTCATTTATCTTTATCACAATGACATTTCCCTGGGCATCTTATTGACATGATTCATTATGCTGGGGGCGTACATAATTCCAAACCAGCACTTGGAAAGAAACCTGACCTAGTGCTTGCGTATACATGTATACTGTCTATAAGTCGGTAGACAAAGTCACTTGCGTGCCATTAAAAACATACCAAAATTAATCTATGAGCTCCTGAAAGCTACAGAATTTCATAGGTGTCTCAACACATCCAATGAATGTCTTTTCATGTTCTTAAAAATTAGAGGTTTATTCAACACAGAAACAGAGGGATTTTTAAATAAAAGCTTGACATTTTTACATAGAAATCTCTTCCCGCATTCAAATAAGAAAGCTGGCCACAGCATCAGGTAAGTACACCTAGCGTTTTCTTGCTTTAAACCTCCACTTCGGTGTGAACCGAGTGACATTTGGTTACAAATAATCATCACCTAATTTAGTAATGTGGCAACTACAAAAGCAGCCCTTCTCCATCACCCTCAAATATCACTGATTCAGAGAGTTCTGAAATCTCATGTATCACTGAATGAATTTTTTTACCTGTGAAACTGCTCAAAAAGATTTTGGGGCAAAAAAGTGAACCACGTGTATTTTGTGGTCTGTATCCTGTTTCCAGAATAAACTGTAGAAGCTTGTTTCCAGTCTTTCCCCTGTCTCCCATTGTTGGGAAACACAATCCTCCATTTGTTTAAGTTGAGTTTTGGTTTGTCTCTGACAGAAAACAGCAGTGGTGTCAATTCTGATAGAGTCTGGGAGGGACTTTGAGCTCCTAGTCGCTGCCAACGGTACAAAGCAGAGTCCACAGACAAAGCCATTCACAGCAGGGACGTCAGGCTGAAAGACAAATGCATGACAAGAACTGAAAACCAATTCCATTCTGGTAGAAAATTCACTTCTTGTCTTGCTAGAAGAGGTTTAAAGCAGCAAACAATACTCCTGTTCAGTGCATTACATGTTCAGCCTTCGAGCTCAGCACTTCCTGCAGAGAATGCACAGAACAAAAGATACAACAAAATCTTCAACATGGAAAAACCTATTTCTATCTCTGGGGAAAAAAACCAAAATCCCCAACCTACTTTCTGTGTGTTGTGACAGCAAACTAACATAGATAAAGTCAATTTAATGGAGGTGAACAATGGCTTTCCTGTCACAAATTCTGTATCATTTTCCTCAGTCATAAACTGCCACCAAATCTATTCAGGCATTTTTCTTCAAATGCCTGACTTTCTTACAATACTTCTTCTATTCACACTTACTTACCAAGGGACTGCTTCAGGTGTCGAATCTTAATAGCTCAGATAATAAAGAACTGCAGCATCAGCTTAATCTCATTTACACTCACGTAACAGTTTTCCAGAGTCTCCACAGAAATCTGATTTGAATGGAAATGCCAGCCAGCACTAAACCAACGGATGTTTTATTGGTTGGAGAGATAAAGGAATTAAATCTCCCAATACTAATCCTATTATCATTGAACATTTATCTTCTGACTTGTTCACACATCTGCACCTGCAATTGCGATCCAGCGTGCAGGACGCTCGGGCTCCAGCAGCACAGGTGTATACGCTATTACATTCAATCTAAATGCAGTAAAATCTCAATCCAACAGCAGGAGTTTGAGGATTGGAAACTGCATTATGATGACGAGGCACTAAACGTGAAAACAAACAAACAAAAAAAAAGGCACTGGCCTCGTGCAACTTCAAGGTTCCACTAAATAAAACATGCAAACTGAACCCACTTCACTTAGACTGTGGGAAATACAGAGAAAAACAGTTATTTAAACTTGAAAAATGGTCATTTAGATTAATTCATTGAAGAATTGGTTTAAACTTTATTTAATAGCAGCTGTTTTTGAAGCAGATTGAGAATATCTGTACATGTTTGTACAAGTCTAAATAAATGCATTTCAAATACATTAAACCTTTGAAATTATTTATACCTTTATTACCAGGGAGTCCTTTGTTTTTCTCTGCTTTTCAGCTTCCTCTTCCAAAAAGCCTCCCTTTTGCTGTATGCAATACGTGACTTCCTTTGGAAAAAACCTTAATCATATTTAAAAATATGTACATGTTTGAGTCTTGGAAGGGGAAAAATATACTGCACTGAATTTCACTGGCACATTCGAAGTGTGTCATTTCATCAGCAAGCAAGTAGTATTGTTTATGCACTGTTACTCGCTAGCTGCTCGAAAAATTTTAATTCAGAATTCAGGTTGCTCAGCAGTGCCTGGGGATCCTCTATAATGTTGAGAATGGCTAATTCATGCCTATCAGAAACTTGAAAATACTGGCTTGGTTGATACAAACTTAAGTCCTTGAATCTAGACTTAATGTCATGTTACCCTGATAGGGAAGGCTGAAACTATGAATTGCCGGGAAGATGCAGGGGAAGGTGAATATCACAAGAAGCAAGTGAAAGGAGTTTTTAACAGAACTTGCCGTTACTTGTGCTGTGCTCCACAGACTGGAATTCCAGCATTTATCCCTTAATTCTAGATGCCTTCTCTGTGTTTGCAATAACTTTATTCACCTGTTGAAAGCTGAGCCACTGCAAGGTAAAGCAGCTGCTGTTGTGATAATGGGGTCCTATGTACTTAAAAAAATAATCAAGTATGTTTGATCCCTGAAGGACATCTTCATGTAGGACCACAAAGACAGTCATCAGCACGGTGACTAACCAGACTGATCTCCAGAGCTTGCTGAGAGCAATAAAAGCAGCACATCTGCAGGATCCCATGCCACAGATGAACTGTAGGCAACATGTAATAAGTCAGAGATGGTCTGCATGGGAGAGGGACAGTGATTTGATAAAGGTGTGCTGAACCTCAACCTGAGCATCAGACTCTCCTTCACTCTGCTTTTGTCCTGTGTTCCTGGGTGGTCCTCAAGCATGCATGGGAGCATTGTGCTGATAGGCAGGTGAGGAGAATTAAGGCTCCATTTATGACTAGTGAGAACGTTGGGAGAAGACACCAACAAGCAGCTGTCTCTTAGCACGATGTAGTGGCATTTAGTTTATTCTGTTTTACTGTGTGTGAAGAGCTAGGAAAAAAAGACACCTAGACACAATGAGAAGTATGGAGTACTGGCTTGGAGAACTGAAGGAAGGCCTTCTACAGCTTCCAAGCTGTAACAGCCAACGTTTTTAGAAGACTTGGATCTCAGGAACCTGTTCTCCATAAGATACCAGATATAAACTACTAACATGAGAGAGGACTGGAAGCACAGCAGACACAATGACAGACTTCCTTGTGTCTAGACTTTAGAGCACTTGGTGCTTGTTTACTGAGGAAAATCAGTCATTTGAAGGTGTTAAATTAACGCACACAACCTAAAGCTCTGAATGGCTTCATGCAGAACTGAATAAACTTGTAGGTTAATCCATAGACAGGACCTCCTGTAATCCATGTTAACTACACTGCCAACGCCCAAATGAATGAGTACTTTGACTGAAATGAAAATGCTATTCAACCTAAACTATCTTAGAGCCAGCACTTCCTTACAGTATAATTTTTAATCTGTGGTGCTGAAAGATTTTACAATGAAAAGGCAACAATTCAATTGTTGGTAGTTACCAAAGAAGGCACAGCGATCTCTCAGTGAAAATGCTATAGCGCAATGATGCAGCTCGTGTTTGCTAGTTAAAGGCTGGACACATTTGCCACCTTGTTCTGAGCAGTAAGCTCTCCAGCTGATTTCAGCTACATCATAAATTAAGATGTGAACAGTGGATGGAAGAGTGGCAGTCTTTAGTGGCTCAGATACACACTGTACTGCATATCCCTTTAATCGCATTTTATATATATATATATATATATAAAAGTTGCACGTAACAGAGCTACATATATGAGTTACACACAACCTACCAGAGCACCAAATTCTTTCTGTATCTGAGATACATCAAGGTAGGTTGAAATTCCTTAGAAATTACAAATGAAAAAAAGCAATAGTTTCAGGCATATTACTAAAAATAAAAGCAGACGAGATTAATTAAGTCAGCTTTACACATAGATAGTAGCATGTCTTCCACAACTTCCCCTGGGAAACTTTTTCTACAGCTACACAAATCACAATTAGGCAAGTCTGCTTGACATTCAAGATAGGGTCTCTCCCTACCCCATCTTTAACTATTTACTTAGTGTATAAATCAGTGAAAGAATGACTTAGTTTTATTCAGTTTGGAAATCAACCCTCTCCTCATGGCTCTCTTTGAAAGGCAGTGGTCATAAACAGTGCCATATCCATGGAGAGAGAGGTCAGCTGGTGCCACCATGTAATTAAAAGTGTCACAGGAGATGTAGAGACTTCATAATATAAACCATGCAAAACTAAGCAACTGTTACACGGCGGGAGGGGGGGGAAATTGTGTAGCTGGATGGATAATCAAAGCAGCAAGCTAATGGTGTTCTTGACATCGGAATTTCAGTGCTGGCAATGAAAAGACAGCAGAAGCAAACATAATACTTATTATTTCGGATGAGTAAGAATAAAAAGGAGCCTAAACTTGCCATCACTGTTAGGAGATGACCTAGCAGGAAAGAAGAAAGAACTCAAAGATGTGTCCTTCTGTAAAATGACAATTTTTTATAATTCAGCCAACTGCTTACAAGAATCTTCCAACCTACTGGCACTTCGATGTGTTCTGCCAGTTACTTTCTGTATGATATTCCTCTGGCAATATATGTAACGCATCTGTCCCAACTCTTTCTAAAAAAGCTTCCTAAAATCCCTTTTCGGCAATTCTGGAATATTTTACATGTGCACACCCATGTGAATTATGTTTTTTGCAGAGATATCATTGAAAGAACCTGTGGAGTGTGGATTTCTTCCACATACATTTACTGAAGTGACTGGTTTTCTTCCATCTAGCTGGTGAAGCTTCAGTACAGCAATACATACCCTGAAAGTGAAAGATCAAGGTGATGCAGACATTTCCAACATTCCAAATGGGATTTGCCATCTATTCCACTTCAGCACAGAGATTACAACAAGTGCTAGTTCCAGTGCTGGCACATTAGAGCTATTGTTGTTTTGCCTCAGCTCCCCTTTGTCAGCCACTTCAGAAATGCTCGCCTTTAAAAGGAATCAGCATGATCCAGTGGTCTGCTTCATTTCTGACTGGGATTTTGAGACTTTCCACAGGATGGGGTCAGAAACATCAGAGAAACACCAGCCATGGCTGCAGAAAGTTTCATCACGCTCAGTTACCCTGTAACCGCTCATGGCGCAACGTGATGAGAAATACAAGGAAAACACGTGTCTGTGCTTCAGCTCAGCACTTGTCAGACTTGGAAACTAGACAAAAGAACCCCTCTACATCCTTAAAACCACAAAACCCAATAAGTGGGAGGAAGCCTGGAGAAATTATTCAGGTGAGTCGTACGGAGGAATACCCATGACAATTTCCCTCTATTGCTATATAATGATGGCAGGATAAGCTTTTAGTGTCTCATTGTCCAGTCTTTTGTGAAGTTGCAGTCAATTAATGCTATTACCGTCTTTCCCATGGGGTCCTA
>WAAD01001851.1:233875-308159 GCA_013389945.1 Fregata magnificens
TGACATCTCTCCGTGGTGGGGAAAAGTCCATCTTTAAGGATTTAAAAAGTATTGAAGAATTTTGGGTTCAGTTATTCATTTTCTTGTTGGGCCCAAACCAGTCAGTCTAAAAGCAGGAGTGGAGTAACGGACTGCAATAAGCCCTCCAAAACATGAAATAAGCATGCCTACAGAAGCTCTGCTGGAGCAAAGTAACTTCCATGGCACTCACAACCTAGGTGGCAATCGGCATAGCCGTTTGCTAAGCCGTCTCCCCCCAGACCCTGGAGAAAAAGAAAGCACAGAGAGACAGGTATGCCAGGTCAGGGAGGCAAGTCAAGGTTAGGTTAAGGCTAAGGGAGGCAGATTGTGGACCCACTGTACTGGAAGCTCGTTTAATCAGAAAAGGTTTACTTGGTAAACTGCAAATATACGCATCCAGCTCCGTATCCTAGTCTGGGGGGGCTTTTTGCACAGCTGTCTCTTGTTTTTCTGAATATACCAGGAGGTGCATTCTCATTGCTGCAGGTTGGGGAAATTTTCCCTTGTGCTCTCGTCTGGCTATTCAGAAATCTTTTCAGTTCGTTATTGCAAAAGAGACCAGTATCTGTTTCAACCCAATGTATGCCTCTATCTCTAGCTCTCTGAGTGGTCCTGCACACTACTTAACTAGAAGACCATGTATTTCAAACTCCAGCAATGGCAGAATTTAGTTGCATTTTAGCCCAGAAATGAGGACACCAAAATTAGAGCAATTGTCTGAATAATAATTTTTTTTTTGTTTGTTCCACTTAATATTCAAAATCTAAGTGAAGTGGCCTTTAAAAGACAATCTAATATTTATAGCGTGTATGATTATAAAACACTTATGATCAAAATTATGTTGCAGATGTTCATGTGGGAACTCAGCAATGCTGAAAAATTCCAAAAGGAAGCAGAAAAATTGAAAATAAAATGGAACCTGACCAGAAGATCCTTTATATGTAAAAACCTTTTATGCAAACTATGTTTTTGTCAGAATGTGCTGACTCTAATTTCAGATCTCCAGATCTGAATATTAAACTAAAGTGCCTCACAGAGAACAGTTACTTATTTGTATGAAATAGAAAGAAAAAAAAGGGAGGCTAAACCAACTGCCAATTCAGTAGGGCACAGCTCCACGTCAATCAAAGATCAAGGGAAAGCTTAATCAGGATCTAATCACACAGTATTGTTGAAGGAACATCCAGTAACACCTGGGCTGGTGACCCAGGTGTGTACACAGGATAAAGTTGTTCTGGGTTGGTCGGGAGCCATGCTTTTCAGGCCTTTTTGAAAGAATGACATGAAAATGCCTTCAGTCCAGAAAGGTAGTGCTGGCAGGAGTGCACCACAGTGAGAGCATCAGGAGAATTGAGAGGACCATGTCAGCTGGTGGAGGGTGGAGCTAGGTTAAGATGCAGGAAACTGGGCTCCCCTTCCTGCTCAGCCACAGGTTTCCTTGGCCTCGAAGAAGACCACAAACTTCCATATAAGAATCTGAGCACAAAACGCATAACACCACCATACTTCTGAAATGCTCCTTGGAAGCTTTAATTCTTTTTCAAAAACAGTAGTAAGATACCCGTCAATCCTGTCTCTTTTTTCCTCCTGCACTCTTTCATCCTCCCCCAGACTAAGGTAACTGGGTTGCACATTTTTGCATTTAATTAAACTAGATAGATAAAATAGGATAATACAACAGAAACCATTTTATAAGGCCACAAAAAAGTGTAGTACAAAAGTTCACTTGTTGACAAGGTATTTCTCCCCAACCTTGTGTTAATAAAATCTAAAAGACCAAAATTTACAATATGCCAAGTCAAGGCTAGTTTTGCTACAAAGGTATCTAATCACCTTATTCTATCTATATCTCATTTCCTCTGCGATCTTTCTCTTTCCTCCTCCTGCCAGGTCACAGGGATATGACATTAACCTTAGGAAATGCCACCTTGTCCCAAAGAAAGTGAGTCACTTGAGCCAGCTCGGGCAGCAGTGATGGGGGAGGTGGGAGAGGACAGGGGCAGGGTAAACATTGCCACACTCACTCACACCGCAAACTATTACAGGTGCCTAAAACTAGTTCAGCTGTTCTGGCTCTTTCTAAAGCAGGAAATCAAGGAGCAGTGGCCGACAAGCAATGTTCCACAGAGGCAAAGGGAGATCACATTCATACTTCGAGGCCAGTTTGAGCCAGACCTTTTGCAAGGGAACAGAGATTACTAAGAAATCTTGGGAAACTTCACATCTTAATCCCGCAGAAAAATACGTACCCAAAGCAAGAGAAATGAACCCAGTCACTTCAGAAACGATGTATTTACAGAATATCAGATGTGCTGCAGTGAGGTAGCACAAGCAGAGACTCAAAAGTACATTAAAAAAGTGAGCTCTAGAGAAACTTCAGAAAAATGAATTTTACTCCATTTACTCAGGCTGCATGTAGAGAAAACAGTGATTATATTTAAATATCAGCACTATTAAGCAGAACTGGGGCAGACCTGATGAAGCACCTCTTTGTTATTCAGCAGTGCAGTTCTTTTATGAAATTAGGCAAGGCAAAGACTTGCCGAGAAAAATGGGCTAATGGGAAGCATAAAGCTGTAATGTTCCGTGCCGTGACTATTTTGGGCCTAACAGAGACAGTTATCTTAACTGAGCACCTCCTCATGCTGGGGTACAGATACTTCCTTGCCGGAATCTCTCAGGAGCACAGACACAGAGTTCAAACTTCCTCCCCCGATCTGTGTTCAAGCTCTACATTTCTAGGAAGGTTTAACACAAAACCTATTATAATGGAATGAACAGTAAGCTTTGGCACATTGTTATTTCTGGTCTGAAACCTCATATGAAACCTTAAGGTAAAAAGCAAACACATGCGTCTCTCACCCTGAAGATTCCCTGGGCTTGCTTTTTTGTTGCTTTGCATCTTGTGCAGTCATTTACATGAATGCAAAATCATCATGATAATGAGCGATCAGTTGACTGATTCCAAAAAATGAGAGGCAGAGCAGGATACAAGTGATATCAGAACAGCAAGTGAAACCAAAAGGAATTTAAGAAATCTAATTCCAAACCCGGGCTTCACTTGCTGCTGGTTGCAACATCTGAGACCATATTATCATAACCTGTGTTGTTAATTACTACCTAATGAATGGAAATGAGGAAATTTTAATTCTGCCGGAGATTGCTTAAGTCTGAAACGTACCTTTAAAGCAGAATGATAAGTATCAGACTGTGAAAACGCTCTGAAGAAATGCCGTAAGTGTCAAAGAAATATTCTTCTGCTGTTGTTTTCGTTTCTAAAATATCCAAGAAACAGTTTTAGAACCTGAATTCTAACACACGAAAAGCTGTTTTGTTCACCCATCCTGAGGGCTATTTGTTTGTTTGGGGTACACGAGAACTTTATATTATCACACACACTGGCGCAAAATCAGGTTGATGAAACTATGTAATTAAAAAGCAGAACATGAAGTATACAGTCCCTCTGATGATTTATAGCCAAGGCTTGTTTCAACAAAAACAGCAACTAATTTTTTCCTTGCCTTTAAAGCATGATGGTGGCTGATTTCTGATGCAAATTGAAAGACTGGTTATTCAAAGTACTCCATTCATTTCATTATAACCCAAACCAGGCAACATTCAAACACAACAAAAAATGTTAGTAAGCACAAACGCTCGTTGAGACTGATTTATAAATGACTTCATTTCTAGGCTGACTTTTTACATACAACAGTTTCCACTGAAATTGCGCTAGATCATGAATCTGGTTTTGAGTCAAAGGACAAAAAGTTCTTATCATCCTCTTCTTGCTCACACTGTTGGCACAACAGAGACCTGCAGCCAGCTCTTCCTAACAAAATCTGAAGTGTTACAATTCGTCCCACAGAGTGTGGGAAAGTGCTTCTCTACCACTGCATCCAAAGATTGTGTTTGTGTCAGAGCAGTCCACTCGTGCGTTACTACAGTGATTTCAAGCTGACTTTTTTGCTTTTAAAAGCACCTGATTGTCATTTATATCTGCACGCTGAAGCTGATTACAACCTGCTGCTACATGTGGCACTTGACTCAGTCATCTTCTCCAGTTATCAACTGAGCTAGGTTTAGCTATGACCCTGAAGCGGATGGTGGAAACTGTAATTGTTTAACAGCTTTGTTTTGAACAGGCAACACTATGAGCCTGTGAAGTAGTCAGTCTAACTTCCTGGAATTTTGCTCATTTATTAGTTATCTTATGTAAGCCCAGCTCACCTGCTGAAAACAACAGAATTTCTTTTCCTCTAAACTCAGAGAGACAGATTCAAACCCCTAAATTATGTTCCTTATTCTTTTCTATTTCTTAAATATTTTCTCTAACTTGAGTGTCTTGGGTGTTGATCCTGTTGTCCCTTCTCATTACATCAGCATATAGTGAAGCTATAAATATCACAGGGTGCTGGGAGTTACATTACCTGGAATAAAGGTGCGACCTTCATAGGCTGCTTGTAATAACTTTAACTGACACCATCGCTTGAGTGGGTGAAGGTTATAACATAACCACTATAATCTGTAGTTACTGTTACACCGGTCTAAACCAGAAGCTACTGCACAGCAGTTTTACTGTTTTCCTTAGCAGTTACAAGACAAACTCCTTTGACAAAATTATCTATTTCTGTAGCTAGTATACCATCTTTTCATTCATCAGTGCACTGCAGTGCCTCAAGACATGGTTTGTTACTGTATCATGTGAATTCCGTAAAAGAAGTTTTTTTCAGGAGTAAGTTCCCCTTGGACAAAAACCACAGGTCATGTTGGTCAATCTTGCAATTATACAATAGTCTGTCTGTAATATCTGAGCACCCTTTTCAGGGAACACTAGTATGAAAGACAATACACACACCCTAGGAACCTTGTTCACAAGAGCTAATGGCACGGTCTTTACCAAGGAGCTGTATTTCCATTGGTAAGAGAAAAGCGAGCTGTTTTAAAAACTGAAGTGTCACGGTTCCTGGTTTTGTAGCTGTCTGGGGCATGAGATTGCATAGCCTGATTTCCTATTAACACTGGCTAATACTTTTATCAGGTTCTTCCTGTATTGAGTATGAGTCTGTGCTTGATGTAATTCTTGATTTGATAACACCAAGAAATAAAGTAGAGGTCTCTCCTAAAACATAGTTTCCTTAATTTCATAAAATATTGGTATATAGCGTATATAGACACATTCAGGGTGATTTCCTACAGTAATTTGAAAGGAACAAAAACAATTTCAAGAGTATCGTATAGGAAGTTCCACCTTTTGCTGACAACAAACGAAGAGCATTGCCAGCTGGTGGTGGTGGTTCGTGGAATTAGTGGTGCAACATGAGGCAGTTCTCCTCAAGAGATCTCTCACACGCTATGCCGTATATAGATGGTTACCCAAAGAATAGCAGCACAGACGCTAAGATTACAAAAGGAAATGTGCTTTAGTGATTTTTCAGTGGAGAGGCATGACAAGGGGTTTGCACAACCCTAGCTGATCACCAAGGACCTACCCTTGTCACACCTGGGAGAGGATTTTGCAGACATGGTTCCTTGGTTGCCCAGACCCCAGGCAGAGCTAAGTACATCTTGGGTCCATCCATGCTCCCTTGACTAGATTTCCTTCTAACAGGAACCACAACTTACAGTCAAGTCTGCTTTGCCCTCAAACCTTGCAGCTGGGAAGTGCTTTTGGCTATCTCCGTCCAAATGAAGCCCCTGAGACCCCGTTACTGGATTAGAGCTAGAAGGCCACAATTGCACTGCTAACTAGTGACAGCTCCAATAAGCAGGCAGAGTGGTCAAATATTAAAGGGTGCCATATACAACGGATTCTGGCTCTGGTCAACATAAGAACATGATAAGAAACAGTTTACCACTTACTTTAAAGCCCTCTGTCTGTTTTGCAATCATTAACTAGGTAGCCGTTGTAAATTGATGACATGAATGAACCACCCATTTTGCAAATAGGAAAATGGCTCAGTGTCACAGCAAGGACAAAAATTCAGGAACAAGTATCTCAGCCTTACACGCCATCCCAACAGGATTTCACCACACAGACAGAGATACAAAGCAGTTGCCTGTATAAGTGTAGAAATGTGCAGAGTGTGCTGGGTTAACCCACATCAGCTGGTTAACTTATAAGTCACAGAGCCTGGCAAATTCACGGCTGTGTTTTTAACAGGCACAATACTTTAAAGGCAAATAGCAGGCAGAGAACGTGGATTCAGGGCTCTATTTCCTATATATTTTTTTCTACGCTTACATGTTTTAGCTTTGCAGGCCACTCCTATTTTTAAAGAAAGACTAACGCATTATTTTGCCCCAACTACGCATGTAACAGCATTAAAGTAGGTTGGTGCCATTTATTAGAAACAAATGAGTGTTTTAGTGCAGACAGATATTTCCATTTGTCTTGTTGCCTATAGAGAAAAATCCTACAGATTTTAACAGAAAAAACCACTTCTCTACTGACTTAGGTTTTGAATGTAAATTTATTAAAATCTTTCCTTTTTTCTTAGTGGACCTAGAAGGGGCCCTTCCTGGACTACAGAAACTAAATAAATTTCCTCTCTGAGCTATATGGTGTCAAGAAACAAACAAAAAAATATACTCTTTCCTTTCATACAGTGTGTAAGAGTGGAAGTAGAATTAGATACATGTCTTTTATAAGTTTACTAGTTGCTCACAGCCCAGATTTTTTTTTTTTTTTCATTATGCAGCACCACAGAGGTTAACAGAAGAATGGGCACAAAGGCACTGCACATTGAAGACGAGCAGAACTGCCGAAGAAAAAGCTCACAGATACTTCTGCTGACAATATCTCCACTCAGTTTGTGTCAGGCAGCCAGTGAGGTATAAACAGGGTGAAGACAACTCTTTAAGTAGCAATGTATTTATTTTACAACCTGCCCACCCTGCCTGCCTGCTTCCTCTCTTGGAGCACTTTGCCGTACACATGAAGAGCTCTCCTGGAGGCAGTTACATTTATGAACAGTTTGCTCTCTGCTGGCCTTGCAGTCAGCAGCGGCGCAGCCATCATTCACTCCGAGGAAAAGGAAGCAGGTGAAGAAAAACGACTCTCCCCGAACGCCCTCATAAATTCACATGGAGAAATACCCGTGCACCGCTACCCAAAACCTTTAGTTTTATTAACGGCAGGAAGGCAGTATTTCTATCCAATAAATCTTAGCTTCACCTACTGGTCAAAATGGAAGATACACCATTTTGGCCAATTCTACTAGCCTTGTTATTACAGGTCCTGCAAAATATTAAATCATGTAATCAGGTTCACAGGACTGCCTGCTAGCAGAAATACGCTCTCGGAGAACAAATAAGGGACATGAGAGGTTGAGCACCAACACTTCTCTCCACGCTCAAGTACAACTCCAATGGCCCTGAGGAGGGCAGCAGGATAAACAAGGTGGGGGTAAGAAATCTGAACGTAGCCTGAAACCTGAATGAAACCTAAAAGAGAGTGACAATAATGACAACAGTGTTAGAGCACTGGACCAGAATACAGATCTCAGTAATACATATTGACTTAATGGGCAGCGTAACGTACACTCTTCCTTTCTTGATGGATAATTTTCCCTATTTGTGGCATGGTGACAATATTTACCATCCCATAACTGTGCTTTGAGGCTAGCAACATAAAAACAACCAGATGCTCTAAGTATTACAAGAACCACAGGAAGATCAAAATGGTGGTTATTTGCTTGTAGCTGAACTGGCTTCAGTGCAACTGTTTCATCACTAGGGGAAATTAGCTGAACCCTGCACATTCAAAAATTAATAAATCCCTTAGCAGCTGTACCACAGTCCTAACTGCAGAGCTGAAAGAGCTAGACCTCAGGCCTCTGGGAGACTGTGTGTGGTTATTAGTATGTGTGCTCCGCAGATATGAAACGACTGACACAAACTGCTGTGTCAGGAGCCAGGGAGAGCACTGCCACTGTCTTTTGCAGTTTGTCTAAAGGAAAAAGAACAATATACCACATGGAAACTGAAGCTGAACCAATTCATGAGCCAAGCGCATGACTTAAGTAAGTGCCCATAAAATATTTCAGGTTATATTAAAGATAACAGAGTGGCTTTTCAAAAATAAGTGTAGATGCAGCAGTGATTTCACATCTCTTCCAACAGTGCATCTTCCTGGACTTCCACTATTTGTCGCTGATAAGGCAAAGTCAATTGTGCCTTTGAACCAAGCTGCACTGTAAAGGGGCCAGGGGCAGAGCGACTCCTCATAACAAGCATAGGAGTGAACAAAACCAGCATTACTGCTCAGCTTTGCAAGATTATGCTGTAGGCAACGTGTTCCTTTTTAGCCTGAATGCAAAAGGAAGCACATGCAGTTATGAGATCAGTCCACCCATCATTCCCCTTTTCCTTCCCCAGCAAGAAATTCAAAGACATTAACACCCCACAACTTTTGTGAAAGCGAGCAGCCAGGCTATGGAGACACCCGAGGCAGCCTCCCCCGAACGAAGGGCTGCAGTGCAAGTGCAGTCGTGATGTTCTGCGGTGGCTGATACAGCCAGGAGACTTACTCCTTGCCCAAAGCAGGCTTTAGAAGTTGCACTGCTCAAGCAACTACTTGTTTGTTTTTACAAAGCCTGCAGAGCATAAACACTATGAGGGTATTATCCAGGTTACTGAAATGTGGTGTTATTAGCAGGAACATTACAGATTCATTTTTACTACAGATCTTTAAGTGGGAGGCTCGTTATGGTGTTGTTTTCAAAAGCTGAGAACAAGTTTGCGACTCTCTAATGTGCTCCACAGGCTTTGTTCCGCTTTCTTTTCTTTGCCAGTGAGCAACATATTCTCCTAAACTGAGATACCTTTTAAAATTTTTCTTTCTTTTTTAGAGGAGGCTGCGGGAGACAGGATGGAAATGGCATCAAAACACATTTTCCGCAAGAATAATGTGAAGTCTACCTTGCACGGCTTAACATTTTTAATCACTTCCATGCATATACCTTATGTGAGGAATAAAGTTAAAACGATTTGTTTACTGAGTGGTGGCAAGCCTAAAAAAGCACAGAACAGATGAACGGATACTCAAGTGTCTGCCTAATTACAGTTAAATATAGGAGAACACGTATAATTTCAGCCTTCAATACCCGCACCTGGCACTACCCGCTTCAGAGATTTGTGCGATAAGCACTCTGAGCATCAGCTTTCAAATGGCCCTGGAAACGGGATTCACGCATAATGTGGACTGCCCAACCGCTGGGTTGACAAAATCCCCTACAATACTGAAGGTGCCGATTCTGATCTACTTCTGCTTCTGTACTACTTCATTCTGTCTGATTTGATGTTATGGCTCAACATTATGGCCAGATTCTGGAAGTGAGGAAGCTTCTGCAGGGGTCTCCAGCTCTGGAATAATCTCTTCTCATCGCTGAGCTTCAGGTCACTTTAACCACAGGGGATGCAGGCCAATGATGCCTTGCATATGGTGAAAAAATGATAAAAACCAAGAAAAAGGTAACAATGCTTATTGCGAAAACAGCAGAAAGTAACTGTACGACAGAAGAACTTTGAAAAATGGATAGTTCTAGGCAAACCAGAGGCGAGTACTTTACAAGTACTCTTTGCAGAAATATATCATTGGGGAGAGAGCAGCTGGGGTGAGGCATGCATGAAAAGCTACATTTTTTTACATAGATTTGCAGTTTATGATGGGGACACCACAATACACACCAGGTCACCTCACTTGTCACTGAAATGCAGTCGCCTGTAGAGTGGCAGGTAGTTACCAATTAAGACCAGATAGCGACATTATAATAACAGCTTTGAGCAAGGGATTTCGAAAAGCCATAAGGGGAATTTTAGGTAGGCAGAATGTAATTATCCATTTGGAATTCAGCCAGATACACACAACTCTCTAAACTCTGCATTTGCTGCCAATCTAAATAACACTGCATCCCCACGATTCGCAGCGGCAGGATTGCTAGGCAGATCACAGATTAAGCACTAGGTACTTCATGAGCTATTTGCAGGATGGTTATAGCAAACCCTGCTGTCTGGGAAGAAAAAAGCCAGCAGAAGAGCCAGAAAAGTACCAGGCAGCGTGACAAACTCTCTGTTACTTTGAAGTCAAGGGCAAAACCTTTTTCACACATTAGAGATGTAAAAAGTTATTTGGCATATCAACCTTCTTGCAAGCAACTGCAGCCATCTGGCTTGCTTTCAAACCTCCCGCCCAGACAGCTCCTTTATTTGTATAGCCCCTGGGGGACCTCACACATTTCTGACAGCTCCAGCAGGCGGGTACTTTCTCCTCTCTGCTCCTATCTGCCTGTATCTGTGCTTTGGCTCACAGTAGCTTTCTGTTTCCAGACATGCTGCTGAAGCTGGAAATGAGTGCCAACTGAATTGGGTCTTTTCAACAAGACACACTCGAAGCTGTGTTCTCCACACTTAACAGGCCATCTACAATCCTCTGGGCACATGCTCTCATTCTGTTTTCCTTCTCCACACTGTGCTGTTCATTTGAGGAGACAAGCATATTACCCATGTTAGCAACACGGGTTGGAAAGAAGCCCTCAGAGTCCATCCAGATCACTTCACCTAGTTAGTGCTGTAGCCTATGATGCTCTTTTCACCCAGTCTGTTCAAGCACCGTTTTGAAGAGAGCAACACAGTAGACATTAGAGCAAGTAAAACCCTCCCCAGCTCCTGAACGCTTTTCCCTACTGACTTACCAGACAGAGCGTAAGTGATTTCTGCTGGTTTCTCAGCACCTTATCTTTCAAGGAATGGTTAGAGCTTGAAGAGTAGTAGTAAAAAACAGATTCATAAGGGAAAATGTACGATACACTGCGAGCACATTTCTTGCTATCAAGATTAGAGTAATAGTTGTATCATTTATAAACATATAAAATTTATGGATTCTCCTTCATTTTCCTGCTTCAGGGGATGAACTTGTTCTGAATTGAGAGATTAAAAGGAAACTCTTGCGAGGTTATGCCCTGAGCTGTTGAGTTTAGAATCACGGAATAATTTAGATTAGACAGGACCCCGAAAGATCCACACCCCCCCCAAGAGCAGGGCCAACTTCAGAGTTAGATCAGGTTGCTCAGGGCCTCATCTGCTCAAGTTCTGCATATCTCCAAGGACAGAAGCACTACAGATACTTCTTTAAGAAATTCGGAGACATGCAGACCAGAGGACTGACAAGGATAGCAATTCTTGTCTGTGATTGTAATAGCTCTAGGAGACACTCACAGCCAAAATACCTATACTCAGACTCTAATCTGACTTTGCTAAAAGGAAAGGTGAGAGTCCTGCAAAGGCTGATTTGAGAGAATCTCAGATAATACAAGTAGCCCATCTCTTCTAATTACATAAACTGTCTAGGGAAATAAGCCTACCAGGTCAACGCTTTAAGTTAAGTATCTACATTTAGGAGGTGTAAATATCCAGCAAAGGATAAATAACAATTTCCTAAATATCAGGAAAACCTAGGAAAAACAGCACCATCCACTTAATAGTGTAGCACTATTGTTGTCCAGAGATGACACCGATGAACGTATTTAGAAATCTCCCCAATTTCATATTGCCCTCCTTGCTTCAACCAACCAACCCGGTCACACACAGTTTAAACTGCCAAATACAGGTGATTTGGGAGAGGTGGGCATGACCTGAAAGCTACAGTCTTTCACTCAAGTAACTTAACTTTTTAAGTAACTCTTTTACTAGAGCCACTTGAAATTGGACAAAGTAGTAGAAAAAGGATAGGAGAAGAAACCAGGTACTCTTCTCTCTGCATTGTAGAATTCATTCACGCCCCAGAGAGGTGCAGATTAAAAGGCAAACTTTTCCGTAGCCAGACTGCAATATGAGTCTAGTTTATTATGGGCAGGGTGCCCTTATTTTTAATTATCAGTGCAATACATATTTTAGGGCTGTTAACCCTGACAGAATGTCTTTAATTAGCTACTGCATCAGATGTAGGACACCTACATTATTTCCAACACAAAGTAGTTAAGCTATAGTAGAATAATTCAGTGTAGTTTTGCTGGATTCAAGGATTTACTCAATCAAAATTTAACATTCAGGAAAGTATGATACTTGTTTTCATTCAGAAATTAGCTGCAACATCTTTAATGCTACTTCTTTGACAATGTTTTCATTATGTTTAACTAAAACCAGCCTTTTTGAAGCAGACTGCTAAATTTTTAATTATGAGTTTAATTGAAAGCTCAGTTAATGGACACAACCAATCTGAAATTGTATACTCAGATCAGGATATGGTCTGAACCAGCTTGGAATAGGCTTCAGGTCTGACAAAACTGACAAAAAACGGTCAGCAAAATCAAGACTGAATTTTTCATTAAAACCATAGGAGATATGTGAAAGCTCTGCGTGAAAGCTTTGAGGTTGAATCACCTTCTATCGTAACACATTCCTGTGGTGCTGTAGTAAGGGTTGGTGACCCTAGGCCTGATGAGAGAAGGCTGTGAGAGATCCAGCCAGACCAACTCTGTCCACCTTTGGCAGAAAGCAGAGTACATGTCACAGTACAGCTCCAAAGGGAGCTTAGAGCATGAGGTTTCTAAGCTGCATTACCAGGGGTGACCTGTTCCTACACGATTGGTAGTAACGATAAGGATTAAAAAGTGAGGCTAACCCCCCCCCCCCCCAATAAGTGCCAAATAAATAGTTTGAGGTTTTTTCAGCTGTTATTTTATTGTCAGCAAACAAGAACCACAGCTACGCTCAGGCATGTTAGATAAATTATTCAAACTACAGCAGTACAACTCTTGTCATTTCCTGGCAGAAATCTTTTCCCCTGCTCCTTGAACAACCCTAGCCAGTCAAGCAGAAACCAGACACGGCCACCTCAGTGCGTTCTGTACTTTGCCTCCTCACTGCCCACCATATGACTGACAGAAATGAACCGATTCTTTACGAGAGCACATGTGTAAAACCTGTGATGGCAGAGTTCGGTTAAGGAGAGCAAGAAGTCTTAATGCACTTATGTTACGTTGTTTACTTGGAAGAACTGCACTAAAACTAATAGTGTCCCTGCCACTAAAAGACAAACAATAAATACAGAACACTATGCTGTGTGATTTTCTACATCAATTATTCCAGCTGCGGTTTATTATTAGATTTTATTTAAGGGATGGCACAAGTGTTTGAACAGGCTGAGTAGCAAGGAAGCAAAGCATTATAGCATATTTTCATTTTCAGGCTCCTGATTGCAAAGCACTATATTCTTTCAGCAGCCAACACTGCCAGAAAAGTCAGTTTAAACATTTTAGATTTTTATGTGGGCTTTCAAATGGAAAGAAGGACTTGTAGCCAGGCAACACATTTGAACAAAAGATCGCTACCAGCACTGCAAGAGAAAACTCCCAGACAAAGCACTACATTAGCAGTTGCCATCTAGAGCCCTAGAGGTCAAATCCTGCTTAGGTCACTCACGGTACGTGACTGGTCAGGAGCTCTTGTTTAAGTGCCCAGGGAATAGGAGCTTCTGTCACAAGACGGCAGCAGCATTTGGCATGGTTGGCAATCTGTGCTGGGGATGAGCTCCAGATGTTACGGGTCAGTCTCAGAGCCGAGTGGGAAGCCCACAGGGCATCTGTAGCCTGTCTCTGGCTGCTGTACAGGTTGTGGTGAATCAGGTTACAGCAGAGCTTACCGCCAGGCATTTCAGGAGATCAGGAAACTGTAACTGAAGCTGTATTTTCAAGTGTTCTTGGCAGCGTGTGGCTTTTGCTGAGAAACTCCTAGGCAGATTTACAACAGAGCTCAGAATGGAGTCTCCAGCTTAAGTTCCTGACAATCTGCTACCTTCCCAAGGAAGAAAGATTTTCTGAAGAAATCTGTCGTACCTTAGTCACTCACCATCGTTCACCTGTCAGCAGCCCAAGTACAGTTAGAAGAAAGTTAAAGGAAAGAGGTTGGGTTTTCAGCAATGTTTCTAGGTAACGCGTTGCAGAAAACTGATGACCTGTTAGGGATTATTCAGAATACCCTCCTTTCTGTTTTCTCCAGAGCTCAGAAAACTGAATAGATACGAGAAAGTAATATACAGAACGGCAACAGCAGCTTTCCTGACCTTTTCCTGTTTTCACTGTGAAACCTGTGCTCCCTAATAGTCCTTTTGGTTCTCAAGTTCTCCAGATGCAGAAGGACCAGGGGAAGAAGGTGCTTCTGAGCAATGAAAGCAAACTTGCAAGCAGGCTAATCTTCTGAGCTGCTGCCACTTCATTTTCTTGGGCATCTGTCAATGCATTCATCTGTGCTACTCTGCTGCACAGAACTTTTTTTGCTTTGAAATGTGTTAACACAAGGCTCAGTAACGGCTCTTTTAAGCAAAAATTCCATTGCACATGCCTGGGTAAAAAGGAAGACGAGACCAGTGACGCCCATTTGGTTTTCCGACATGAAGATTTGTGTCTCAGTGGATTTATGTCATCCATGGACACTCTGCTCATCCTCCTGGGGAAAAAAAAAATCCCTTTTTTCATGTTAGCCAGTATGACTGTCCTCAAGCTCTCTGACTGAAATAACTTGAAAAACACAATCACAGTTTTACAGATACAGCTGGAAAATGGCACTTAACAAAAATGCCAGGTTAGGTGACAGATCAAGCAGTTTGGAGAGGCTGCAGATAAGGATGTTTCAGAGTTACAGTTCTCTTGATTTGTTTAGAGAGAAGCAATTTTATTCTTAAGTAGCGGATTCAAATCTTGTGGACTGAATTAGAAGAAAAATCTCAGGCTCTCTGTTCACCCCTCCCACCACTTAAAAAATTAAGTATTTTAAAATCCACTTCATATTCTCAGTCCTCATCTATGAAAACCGTCTGTAAGACATCCTGCAGCAAAAAGAGGCAGCAATAACTTTAAGGTCTCTGTGTCTATTTGGCAGCCAGTGAACTTGTCAACACATTTACCATTAGAGCTCTAGCAGCATAACCTATTCTGGCATAATTATTGCATAATGATTTTCTTTGACTATTCCACAGGAAAAACAAGCATGTTTATAGTTAATAATATTCTAGCCTTTATTTCAGTCAAAACTGCCAAGTTAGGAACAAGCTAAAGTAAAATTTAAATTAACATTTCTTAAAATGGTTATCCATGTTTTCTACCTCCTGGTAAAAGTGGGATTTTTGGATAGTCCCTCCTGTGCACGGTCTAGTACCTGTCTTCTGTATTTGTACAAGCCACACGCAGCATAATACATCTCAACATCAGGGATTGGATTGCCTTTCCTATTTACCATGCCTAGGAGGTACCGATGTACCGTGCCATTTTCACCTTCAAATCTCCTCCCTTTTTCAAACATCCAGATAAATCAGCCTTGCAGCATGCTCCAAAGGCCACTAAACTTTGGTTCCAACAATTTTGTTGTAGCAGTAGGAGGAATGTAGTCTCCAAGGTTACTGGGACAGAAGTAATTTAGAAATTTCAAGCAGCTCATTGAATTGCACAGAGAAGATATGTTCCCTGCAGGAAGCGACACTGTGAAAGCAGATAGACATTGTCTGCATTAACTGAAATTTCCGAGTGCTCTGCAGAGTCAGCCTTGTTCAGCGACGCAGGCTGGGCACCACGAAAGCCTGGGTTCCTGCAGTGAGGTCCTGCAGACCTCTTGACTGTCCGGATGGAAAAAACTTTGCAATCCCCATGCTTGGGGTTCAGAACTGCTTCTGAAAGTTCAACCAGACTCAGTGTAGACACCCACGATGCTGTACTCATGCCTGTCGTCACAGGACAGGAGTTGCAATTAGATGCAGAAGCAAAGGGAACGAGCTTCTTTGTATTCCAGTCATACACAGGTCTCCTGTCTAAGGGATCAATTGCTTGATCAGTTTTCTCTGATGCATGCAGTAGGGGCAGGCTTAAAGATGTTTTTTGACCTTCCCTATCTCCATAAAATACTTTAGGGTAGAACCCAAATATCAGAATTAGTGTATATTCCTCCACTTGCAACAGAATGAGCCAGGTAAAGGTCTGATCTCAGTTACCCAGGCAACTGCAAACAGCACGGCCTGCTCATGCTCATTAGAAATTTTTTTTAAAAAACATTCATTCCCGGAGCCTGCAGTGCTTCCAAGTAATTATATTCATATGGTGCCTATATGCTGCAAAAAATAGCATCTTCATTTTCTGCCAGCCGAATAAACCATGAAAACGGACTAGTTTAAGAATGTAATTATTACAGGCTAATTTGGCAAACCAGGCAGTCAGTATTACCTCAACCTGGGCAGCCTGATCTCCTGGGATTTCACTCGTCTGAGGCTTTTACAAAGAACAAGACAGCTTGGAGCGTGCACTAGGCAGGGAGGGCAGGTAGGCAGGGAGGGCAGGTAGGCGGGAAGAGTTATGATGGAAGGGGCTCTTCTCTGAGCTTCGTTTCTGCAAACACGCTGCTGTAAATCTTCAGCAAAAGCTCAGAAAATGTTTGATATTGCAATGGGGAAGGGATAATCACCCCCACACTGGGAGCTGGGATCAAATGTCTTCAGAGCTTAAACAACTGGTTAAATGATCCAGACAGCCCCATCTGAACTGCATTTTGAGGAGGAGTCATCTACAAATGTAAAATGGGATGGTCAGTGGATGTAAAGGTATGGCACACAGGTAACTGTATGAGGAAAAAATGTATGTTTCCAGATAGAAAACATATTTGCTGTTCTGGACCCTGAGACATTTAAGGTGGAGTAGGTTCCATAGTCTGTCTTTTAGGAAGACCGTATGAAGGTACGTCCCTCCCATCCCAGTGCTGCTGTGCAGGGAGCGGTTCTGGTAAGAGGGAGAAAAAATTTCAGCTGCAGCTGGGAGGTCGCCTGCCCCAAGTACAGGCTACCTTCACCTCCTGCCCCCAGCCCGGCGGCAGCAGTCAGCGCAGCTTTCTGAGGCCTTCAAACGCTGGCAACGTAGCTGAAAAGGCGTTTTGCTGCTCTCAGCAACCTGCCCTCTTTGCTTTCCCCTACAACTCGCCCTTCCATGCAGGAGCCCCAAACCAGGACCTCGGCTGGCCAGGCTGAGTTTAAAACAGCTCAGCTCCTGAAGCAGCCCCACTGAGCCACCCACGAGTAGGACTGGAACTTGGGGTGAAGGAGGATAAGACTGAATGTTTAGCACAGCTTCCTAACGCTCTCAGCAGCAAGTCAGAAACCACTCGTACAGCTCTGCAGCCCCAGGGCAGCGTTCAGCCACCTGGAGACACTGACACACGGCACAGCCCATCCCTCCCTTGCTGAGGATCTGAAAAGGGAAGGAGCCTTCCAGAGCAGTGAAAATACATGATGTCTTTAAAGGTTGTAACTAAATGAAGACTTCAAAGGAGAAGCAGGAGAACACGCTGCTGCCATTACAAGCACTCGCTGGAGTTGGTGGAGATCTAAAAGAATGTTTTAAAGACGGCAAAGAATACAGCAGAGTGGGAATCAGATCTTCTCGGGAGAGATGGCATCGTGCTGATGAGAGAGAGAGAGTCAGCACAGAGCAGCTGATCAGTCTTTTCTGTTATGTATAATACACACTGGATGGCGTTTCTCAGTAGTGGTTAAGCAATTAGTGTATTTACTGGAAGATGAAGCAGTGCTGAGTTCAGACAAAAAAATATTATCACCTTTCTTCTATAACTTTGTTTTGGGTAAGACAAGTAAAGCACTCTGGGTCACACTGACAGATTCAGTATGCATTGTCTGAACTGCATGAAAACAGCCCTGGAACGAATCACGCTTCATCTCAGGAGTTCCCCTCAGGACCTTTAGGGTCTGGGCTCTGGCCCGACCTTCAACATCCTCGCCTGTCCACCTCAACTGCGCTACAAGCGTTCCTGCTCTTCCCTCAGCCTCTGAGGATCTGCTTAGGCACTTCTGAAGGAAACCAGTTAAAAGAGGTTTTCTCTCGCTTTTTGCAAAATGCAGATAGGAGAGCAACGGACCTCCTGGGATCGGCTAGGAACAGGCCCAAACGTAAAGGCAAAAATTATGCTTTGGATGCAAGTGTAACAGTTGCACTGCAGCTTGTAACATTTGAAAATTAACTGCTTTGAACACTAGAGGCTAAGGGAGCTAAATTCATAAGGATTTACAGTATAGCTGTGAAAAAGATCCAGGGCCAGCACCTAACTTAGACAAGGTTAACTAGGCACTAGAGTAGATGCTGTTCAGAAGCAGGATGATCCTCTCTCCCTTTCCATGGGCTATAGGATGCACTTAACCCCTATGACTAGCTGTTATAAATTCCCTGCTAAATTCCAGGACTCCTTACCTTTAACAAGAAAATTTGGGTTTGGCTTTTTTTCCTCTCTGTTAATGGCAGGGATGGAAAAAAAAGCTACATTATTTACGCTGCTCAAATACTGCAGACAAATTTCAGTAAAAATACAGTATTCTGAAAAAGCAAATATGGACTTCCAGGTTACTGCCCTGGCTGGATAACCTCACATGAAAAATCTCAGCAAGCGAACAAACAAACAAAAAGCCTCCACTATTGCACCATATTATGGCAGTGGTGCACTGTTGTTTTCAAGACTACTTCTACAACTGTTATGAAAAGAATGGGTATCGATAATGACAAAAAAATTGTTAAGGTTAGATGTTGGTAACCCATTTCAGTTCCTCTACCATAAAAAGAAGCAATGAACATTAAGGCACAATGAGGTCTATGAACATGAAGTCATTCTTTAGACGAGGCTTGAAAGATAGCAACATGGAAAGCTATCCAGACTATTTTTGGATGGCCCAAAAATAAGGACAAGTGTGGATTTTTACCACTTGGAAGCAAAAAAAGACACCTCAAGAGATATAGTGACCATACGTCAATGTATATAAAGCAGGAAAACAAGACTAGACACAGCAGACAGCAAAAGTGAATAGTAGCTATGGGGAGTGTTAGCCAGGGCAGTGCCAGCTATTTCTCCACTTTTTGTCTGTCATCTGGAGTGACTGTCACAGAAGTTGGTCACCATTACCTTGACTATAGACATTTTCTCTATAGGAGATTTCTCAAGGTGGACATTCTTATGAAATACCTATAGAAACAAAAAAAAGCTCTTTTTTATTATTTTTCATAAAGTGAAGATAACTTGATGAGGATCTTTCAAAGTGTCTGACTGTTTTCTGATACACCACATGTATTAGCTGTAAAATCTTTAATATAAGATCAATTTGTTTAAAGACATTAGTATAAATCCATATGAAAACCTTTGCGTTCTTTTAGTGGAAAGAACCTGTCATTTCCTGTCAGATGTTCTCAGCTGGTAATTATTATTGTACCTATAGTTTTTTTGCCTTTCGTGTATTATGAGCTAGGTGGAAAAAAAAGTCTCTTACATCAAAGAGCAAATATAAAAATAAGTTTTAAAAGCCTTGCAAAGAGGATGCTTTAGAAAAGACATCAGATGCCCTTCTAGTGTCCAAGCGAAGTAGAAGGTATTAAACCTTACATCTAGAGTTAGAAAAGAACTGTTCACTCTGCAGGAAAAAGATGAAAGCCCCCTAGGTGTTAACAAAGACAAATAATATGTACCTGTTATCATCTGTATGGATATGAACAGTTACAAATGAATGGCTGTAATTGCTACTGTAAAAAACTGCATACATTGTTTGTTATGTTTGTCACCTCTTTTCTATCAGCTTCTCAATGCTTTTTCAGTTGATGTTAATCCCAAGGACTATATTTGCACAGAACACCTCTCGGCAAATACTTGGTTCGGAGATAACTTTAATGATTCCGAGAAGATTCAGAGAAGACGACTTCCACTTCTAGGAAAAGCTGATTCATATTCCTTTCGGTGTGCTGGCTGCACCCTCTCTCAGGCCAATTCCACTCACTTTCGAGGCGGCTTTAGCTCTTCAATCTCATATCCTCAGGAACACGAAGGTTGAATTGCAGCTGCTTTTCTGCAAAGCAGAAGGCTTTTACCATCTGGTGCACTGTTTTTCTGGGTTTAGATCAGACATGTGAATCAAGCCATTTGCTTATGCTTTTACTTCTGCATGTGCTGCAGGCATTTCTGCCCATTCAGAAGAAGGGGAAATCTTTGAACACAATGAACATTCTTTTTACTTTTAAATTAAATGCAGAATTTCACTCAAATGAAAACCAAAACTTTAAAAATTGATTGGTGGGGTCATCTGAGAAATTATTTCAACAGCAGAAAAGTTTTATAGTATAAGGATGTTTGCTCCAATTCAAGAACTGGTGCACAGCGGGGACCCTACCTTTAGAACTGTATACAGTGTTACCCATTCTACAATAAATTAATCACCTTACTTTTTGATCAGTCCAGAAACACACATCCAACTATTTTGGCATCTAGTATTTTCACACTGTTAAAGACAATCTGCATAGTACACAGAACCATTAAAATTCTGGCTTTATGTCTCTTCAAGTCCCAAACTCAGGTTCTTTAGCCAAAGAAGCTGTACTACAATCTTTACGAAATCTTTTACTTATTTATTAAATCCTTGAATTGATTTAGTGCCCCAGAAAATAAGAGCCTACTGAACTTTCCATTTATTCCAGTCTAGCTCTGACCCATCGCTTTATTTGACATAAGCAATTCATATTGCTGAAGCCCCTGTTTAAAGGTTATGACAGTTTGCACAGGACACGATAGAACTTGTAATGTCATCACTGTCAAGGCTACAACCTTCGCTTGTTGACATCTTATCATATAGTCTCATTCTTGTTCAAATCTTGGCCTGAGTTACTTAAAATGACACTTTTCCATTGCCAGCGACTGAGTCAGCCAGTAATTGCTGCCAAAAATAATACAAATTCATAAAAATAAATTATAGGAGATAGTTATTTTTAACATGTTTGACTTGGTTCCTGAAATATCACTCAGTGACACAGAATAACAACTCATGTAAAGGGTGAACCAGCTAGAAAGCTGGAGTGGATTTACTCGTGGGATTGACAACGTTGCAAGTAACAACACAGGAGGCTCTCCCGCCTCCTCCTTCCTTCCCCCCACTGCTGCACCCAGCTTTGCACAGGACCTATAAAACCAGTCATTGTGCAGGTCATATATCTGCCAAACTCTGTCCAAACGGCTGGAGACCTTGAACTGCTTGGTGAGGGACACAGGAGATGAGAAGGCAAATTTCTGAGGTCAGTCAAGCTAGTTTTCATTTGCCATCTAACCAGGATTTTAAAACAATCCTTCAGAGGAGAAAGAGTTAAACATTTTAACTGTTAAGTGTCTTCTTTCCAAAGCACAAGCTTGCAGATACCGGCACAGGTACACCCTTAATAGTAGTCAGATGTAGCACATCAATAATTTAGACAAGATGAACTTCAATATCACAAGGACCACGAATCCCAAGTCAAATCCAGGTTTACAGCTACACAAAGTATGTTATGTTGGGCAATTATATAAATGAGTTTTTCATTATTGGTAGCCAGAGGTTTAGCAGGTTCTCACATTAGCACACAGCATAGGTTGGTGCTCCTGTGGAGACACCACTGTCCCCAGGCGCTCAGCCAGCTGGTCAGTTTTATGGCAACCATGACCCTTCCGTGCTACCGCTCACCCTGAGGGTGAAAGAAGCGCAGCCTTACAGGAGCTGAAGGAAACCAGAGCCCATCAAAGCTGCTCGTGATGCTCAAGCTGACACTAGCTGCAAGTCTGCATTTAGTCTGGGAAAGGCAGGCTCCCTCAGGGGAGGCACAGTGACACAGAAGGTACAAGTCAGGGCTTTGAAATGAAATGCGAAACACATTAATAAAGTTGCTGAGCAGAACTGATAGCTGGGAACAAGAAGCTTGGAAAAAAACCAAACACGCACACACAAACTCCAAAAAACCAACAACAACAAGAAGGGAGATATCTAAAAGATCGAGACACAAAACATTAGCAAGAATTTACTTGCTTACTCTTCACACAGCCATTGACTTCAACATCGTTTTTTAACTCTGGGTTCCCACTGCCAGCTCATTTCCTTTCCAGAAATAATCCCAGTTCAATGGGAGGGAAAAGCAATGCATTTCTAATTAGAAGACTTTTATTAATGTAATATGAAAAAAAGGAGTAAGTTTGTAAGATCTGGAGATGAATATATATTTCCTTCATCTTTTCTGTTCCCAAGGTGGTGATCTAATCATGAAGACATGTGCCCTTTTTTATTAACAGTGTCTTGCTCTTGTAGATGCCTGCTGCCAGTGGTGGGAAAGTCAGTACAAACCTGTGATGTCTGCACCGGGCTGTGACTGGGAGACCTTTTCTAGTTTTCATTCTGCCACAGGCTTGTCCTGTGACCTGCATCCCTTTGTGATACTTTTTAAACTACCTATCTAGATTGCAAGATCTTTGGGGCGTGACTTCTTATTCCAAGTATGCCACCAGGGACTAATAACAAATATATTTATTGCAACCCTTCCCTTAAAACTCTAAAATAAAAATAATAGAATTTAACTAGTCATTGGCTGCTGAGCATCTGTTCTGAATTTATCATATGCTATAACAAGACCCCCCTTTTTCGCTCTTCTTCCTCTTTCCACTGAGTATGGGATTTTTTTGTTTATGACAACTCTCCTGTTAAAACGAGCCTTTGTTTCTGGGTTACAGTTCTCACTCACTACTGTGTTGAGCATTTATCTAACATGTTCTGAAGTTAAGCGAGTTGTTTTTCTAGCTGATTTTGAACACTCTGCATTTGTCTGCTCTCTGTGTTGGAAGACCTCACCTACACTAATATATCCTGCTGAATTAAGTAAATCTTTTGGAAAAATCTTTGTGTCATGAACCAGACTGACCCTCTAACTCTGATACTTTTAAGCTAGTTTAACTCTTACTCGCATCATTAAGCTGTTAAATTATCAACTTGAGATCCCCAGAAGCTCCAAGTCAAGGCAAAGGAATGCGTTACTATGTCTTTTATTATCAGTGCTCCTTCTTGCTTTGTGCAAGAAGCAGCCTCTTGTATACCAGATGAAAATCTAGCTGTGTCTGCATTGCTGGGATAGAACTTTCTGCTCCTGCCCTCCTCAGATGTCCAAGATGCAGGTTTGCCATTTCATTCATGGCACAGCGAATCGCTCTGAATCTCTTCAGTGCTAACTGGAACACGACAAGACAATTTTTCCACTAAGCAGTTGCTGTCCATGATTCCACCATCATTTATCTTTAATTAATATCCTGTTATTGTAGACAGTATTACCTTGCAACATCCAGAGATCACAGGCTGCTTCCCTTTTTCTCAGTAGCATATTACTCGCTGTGGCAACAGTATACTGCATTTCTAGATCAAAGAACAGCTGTTTCTCTTTACTAATCAATTATTATATCAATAAGCCTGTGATATGCTGAGAAGGAGTTACAACTGAAAAATGGACAAAATTTTGCACAATTGGTTCTGAAACTCTTCTTCACTTGCGCATGCGTGGCTCTGGCTTGCAGCGCTTGGTTTGACAGAAACCGAGGCCCGGTTCAGCGTTAACAGACAATAAATCAAGGGCTAAAGCCAAGAGAATCAGACATATTTCAGTTTGCACTCTTACGTCTGCCTCTGCTCTTGCCAGACAGATCCAGAGAACGAGTTGACTGACCTAGTTAAAGCTGCCCAATTAGCTGAATGAATGACACAGTGTTGAAGAAAGTGAAAAAGAGCAATACTCTAGGGAGAGAGCTGTCAGGCACTCTGCTGGGAGTTGGGAGGATCATCCTGCTTATGATGAGACCAGAATTAAGTTTCTAATCCTGTTACTCCTACCTCTTGCGGATATAGGAAACGTAACGAGGTAGGTCAAAAGACTGATAGTGGAGGAGGTATTATTCTCCCATGGATGAGACAGTTTGTACTCACCCTCAAAGAAGAAAGGCCAACACTTCTTTCTGATGCTATTATCAACTACACTAACTGGGAAACAAAGCAGCAAAACTAAAACCAGAGCTCATATCAATTTTTTTTTCATATTTTTCATTAACAAAATACTAACTTTCTCAGCAATATGCTTAAAAGGCTTATTTGCCAAATGGTAGCACCTTCTATGTCACTAGGAAAACAAACACATTTACTTTTTATTTCCCACTATTATCCTTAAGGACATACAGGTCTCACCTCAAGATAGCAGAGGGAAAAAACAGTGAAAATACAGAAATAATAGCAACATACTTGGGATCAAGAGAATGGACCAAATTCAGTTACGCTGATTTCCTTTGCCAGCAGCTCTGCAAAGGCAGCGGAACACAGTGGACTTACAGAACATGTTAAAGCAAAGCCTCCCTCATCACGTCAGCCAAGCAAGCCTCCCTAGTCTGTTACCGCAACTGCTTCCGTGGTCTTCAAGATTTCTAGGCCGCTGAGAAAAAGCCTGATCACGACACATTAATTAATACATTCAGAGCAACCTGAGAGTCTCAACCTCTTGACAAAAAGGCCAGAAACTGAAAAGGAATATTTACTATTCAGAAATTGAGCAGAATGTCAGAGATTGCACAGGGGCCAAAAAACCCCCACTACCTTTAAAAAAACCATCTGGTGTAACCCCTCTTTTCCATTATTAGATTCCTATGTAGCCAAAGAAAATTAGCAGAGTGGGTGCAATGTCACTCAATCATGTCTGGTGGTCAAACAGCATGGCAGGATTTCCTTATTACCAGGCACTAATGATGTAGCATTTATGTGTATGATTAACTATTATTACAGTGAAAGGTTGTACAATATCTCACAGTGATAGTGTTGCCAAATGAGCAATTAAGAAGCAGGGTTTAGAGCCATTGCTTTTGACCAGCTGTAAAAGTAGATCATAGCTGGTGGGATGGTAATTCTTCAGCGAGGGACGTGCTCCGGTCCCTCCAAACATTTCCTCTATGGTTTGCACGGAAGTGATGCTGTTCAGGTAAAGCATTTTCTCCTTTTCTAATCCCTATTCTAATTCTAATTCTAATCTTTTATTTCTCTAACCCATAGAAATTTGTATGTGCTGTTGGTAACTTCATTTTTTGATTCACCTCATTTGCCTAGCTAAATTATTTCAGGAGTGACAAGCTCATGACACTACTGCAGTGTGTGCTGTATGCGGTTTGTTTCAAGCAAACAATAAGAGTCTGTGAGTGGAATGGATTTTTCCTGATAGAGACGCTGAAAGCTAGCAAACTGAGAACCAGGTACAAATCACAAGGTATAACTTCTTCCAGATGATACAAAGCTATAAAACAGGCTATACATTCAATCTCCAGACACACAGTTTGGTGCCCCCACAAGTCCTTATATCAGATGCCTATAGGTGAACAAATAGACACTTGCAGTCCAGAACAGATACCAAGACCTAAATAAGACTCTAAAGTAGAAGGGCTTCGGGCTCGCTCCCTCCCTCCCAGCAGCAATGCGTCACTTTTTGTGTACCAGAAGGGAAAGGGTCTTGCTGTATAAGTGACACAGCTCCGGCATTCGCTGCAGCTTACACGGATGAATCCCTTCCTCGTGCCTTGCTGGAGTAGCTGAAGGGGAGGCACTAGTGGCTTCATGCTGCATCCTTGAGATTAGTGGATGCAAAAAAGAAGCTATCGTTTGCAAGGACAATCAGTACCTCAAAAGGGGCATATAGTTTAAGAAGCAGAGCACGTAGCATTTCTGGGAATAAAATCACTTTTCATTCTTCTTCCCCGTACATAATCAAATTCTCTCCCACATTTTTTGTTTCAGCCCTTCTCTCTACCTGAAAGGAACAGAACAATGAGAAAAATGAGAGCACATACGTGTAACTTAAGAAGGAGAAGCCACTAACACAAAACACAGGTCTCGTTCCCAGTCCTCATTTCCCAACAGAGAGCTTTTCTGATGAGGGGGAGCAGTACAGAATGACAGTGAGTCATACATCCCGGAACATGAAATTTTGCTACGGCAAATTGTTAACGCGATGCTGAACTTCCAGGTTCTGCAGTCACCTCATTCAATACTTACAGGTAGGACAAAACAGTTATTTTACAAAGGCAGGGGAATGCTTCTTAATTTAAGGTCTGTGAATATTATAAATCAAGGCGGGTTTCAACAAAACCTTTTCCACTCTCAAAGATTTTAATATTGTCAAGATTATCCCTTCACCTTTCAATCAATTATGAAAATCAACAGAAGGGGAAAGTGTTATTTATGTAATGAACAGTTTTTAAGTACATAGAACTTATGTGGCATACAAATTTTACAATACTTATAAATTCGATACATTCTGCACAATTGCTACATTAAATTAAATCACTAAACTCCATCTGCAGACAAATTCTCCAGATACTTTGGGTTCCTTCATATCAAATAGCCTGCAGGTGTGCAAATAAGCATTCATAGTCCATACCAGGTGTCAATGTCTAATTAAAATACATAATTTTAAAGTGTATGCTCTTGATGCTGTCTGCGATCTGTGATTTTCTGTACAGCGTATTGCTGCTCTTCACTATCGGTATGGAACAAAAAGACATATTGAAAGAAGCTGGCTAAACACACAATTCAATTACTAATCAACCAAATTCTATGTAGAAGTATAATGAAAGCGTGAAATTAATCCAAAGATTGCCATTACTTTCTCAAGCACGAAAAGGAGCTAAAAGTTGTTTCTTGGTCTATCCCCTCTCGTGATGAAAAATGCAAGACCAGTTAGTACCTAGCTCATGCACACGATTAAGAGGATGACCACTATCATGGACAGTGGGACAAGAGGAAGCTGCATCGGTCTGGATCTTTCACTTCTGATGGACCAGTCCTACACAATTGCCTATCAATAGGGATTTATGAAAATTCCGGTGTTTAAAATAGCGACACCCCCAACATAAATGTTTGGGGTGGGAGGGGGCTGCTTTAATACAGCATCAGTTAGCTCAGAACAGGACAATCACTGTTAATTATTTTCTAGACGGGTAATGAGCAAACAGTCTGGCAAACCCAAGAAATATAGTAGCCTAGGAGAAGAGCTCTCCTCTCTGTCCTTAATACAGGAAATCTGGTCACATTTCCCCCCAAGGCAACATTCTAGATTTCAGTTGCAATTTCTTCTTTATAAAAATCTTAGAAAAATAAAGGTCTCTGAGCAAGCGTTGAACACTGAAATGTGTAATAGCTTGCGGATACCCAAGTTGGAATTTCTTTAAAACTCTAGAAATATCCCTCTTTTTCATCTTACAGAAGGAAACTCTTGTTCATAATATGTACATGTTAATGAAAGCTGCATCTAGATATCAAGGGAGGACTACCGTCTGAAGTCTCAATGTGGATATCAAAGACAACACTAAATCTAAGATCCTGTCTTTACAACACAAATGGCTGACAAAGACACACGCGTGACTTACCAAATGTAGGTTAAGCACTGAGGGTGCTGAAGAGGAGCTACTTCGTAAAACAATAAGACCTGGGGGAGTTGGGTATTCTACTTTTCCCCCTTCTTTTGCAAGTCTCAAATCAGGAGTTTCTACTTCTTCTTTCATTTTTAACTAGCTATAGAGATTAGTTAAAACAAGTAGATAAAGCAACACAAAGACCGAGAAATTTTTCAATTATTTTAGAGCTAGAACAATTTAACTACCTTTATTTCAGAGCTCACTTCTGTTATAGTCTGAGACTCATACGTTCGTGTCCAAAGCGGGGGAGGACACGGCTTACTTAAACGTAACATTTTCTGCCTGTACCAACATCTTTGTTTTAATCCTTTGTATGTTCCACCTGGCAAGGAGAAACACTGTTACCCGCTTAGAAGTTTGTCTTCAAGTATAGCATAAGGATTGAGCATTTTGAAAACATCCCTCCAATCTATGTAGTTCCAGGAAAAAAACCAAGTGCCACAACCAGTGAGAAATCATTATTATCATTACAAAATTGTAAAAAGTGTTCTTCAGGTGAATGAAATGACAAGCACCAAAGCCTATTCATTTTTGTTACAAGGAGGCTGTTTAAAAGTTGGCTCCTGCAAAAAAAAAAAAAAACAGAGAGACAGATTCAATACAAAATGCAGTTATGGTGTTAAGATTTGTATAGCAGCTGCTCCGTTGTGCAGTAAACACAATTATAGTATCAAGAGGCATTAATACCGTTTACAATAGTACAACCAAAAGCAATCAAAAGGCAATATGGTGGCATAGAATGGATTCTGGCTACTTGCCACCATGAGCAAGAACAGAGTTCATTGAAATAATAATAATAATTGCACAGATTATTTTTTTTTTCACTGGAGCAGAACTTTCCGTCCCCTATTTACATATCAAGTATTGGGTCAACGAGCATTTGAGAAGTCTTCTTTTTCCCCCTTGGAAAACACACATGCACATACACAACTAAAGGACAGATTTCACATCAGCCAAAAATGAATACAAACATTTCTGCACTCTTGTTTATAAGGGTAATAATTCTAGGTATTGTATTTCTACTGCATAAACAAATAAATAGTGACAAGCGGTATCAGAACATGCCACCATAATTTGACTGGCAGAAGGTCTAGGCAGGCAAACCGAAAGAGCGCTCTGCAGACAACCTTTTTAAAAAACTAATTTCTTGCTTATAAATTAGAACCATGGGTCATTAAGCTTTCTATGCTAAACATAATGTTACCCAACTAGACAACCAAGGCAATGCGCCATGAAGGACAAACTAGATTATATATTTTCCTAATTTCAGTTTGGAAAACAGAAGAGAAACCTTATCGACTAGCAGTGATTTTGTTCTGTATTGATCTGCAGTCACTTAATCAAGCTATGATATTCAAGGTAATATTGCCTTGAAAGTTACTTGAAAAAGGAAAAGCTCCACATTCTCTGTGTAGAGAACGTTACAGCTGTTTTGCCTCACCCTCATTACTTCATAGCACTTATATGCATTACTGAAGTACTGTGTACCTGAACCGAAGGACTGCAAAATATTCCAGGAAACAGAATGTGTGACAGTAAGAAAGAGTCTGTAGCCTTATCTGAACCTCTTTGCAACCTTGTCTTTCTTCCCTTTTAGAGAAGAAAGGGTTCTACCACTTACGCTGCCTATAACAGTCCTGAACTTCCTTTCTATGTAACCTTTTAAGTCAAACTTTGCTTCCAGCTTTTCAACAGTTTCTGTTCCTTTCAGTTGCTTTCCTCACCTCGACACGACAACCTCATTCCTACCGTCTTACCCAAGGGACATGCCCTGGGTGTTTCTTACAAAGACTTGAGCTCTTCTGTTCCATACTGTGCTAAACATCTCTTTACTGTCGAGTGATGGTTAAAACACACTTTGTATTTTTGTAAAATCCTGTATCCACCATCACTTTCTGTAAATGGAATTATTTATTAAAACAGAATAACAAGAGCACTATGAAATGGTTTTTGAGGGACTGGGTTAACTATAGATTTTTTAGTATGCCTCAGGGCTTCCCAACTTTTGGCGGTTTTAGTGGTCAGCATCATTATTTTACTCTTTTCTGACAACAATATATTAATCTGCATTTAAACTTTCTTTGATAGTTTAAAAATATTTTACATTATTGATCTTTTTTCAAAAGCACCATTCTGAGTACATTCAATAATAATGTTCCAAGTTCTGCCCAGCCAGATATTTTAAATGAGGACATCTTGACATAGTATACAATTTACAGGCTTGTCTATTCTCTTTATCCTTCATCAACTTATGCTGAAAAAGACAACAGAAATTCTTAAAAAGTTAGCACAAAAACTGTGACAGAGGGCAGTGGCAGAACTTGCTTGCTGTGGTCATTCACCTGAACAAGACAGTGAATAAAATTTTCTTTCAGATAGTGTATTTATGTACAAGGTGTTCCAAAGTGATTTACGAATTACCAAGTTATAAAGCAGCCTGGCACAGCAGATACCATGAACTGAAAGGTACATGATACACTCATAAAGGCTCCAGAATGTTTTGAAAATTAGGCATGGGAAACTAGCTGCAAAATTGGAAATGCTCAGGTGGAGATGGAAAATGAGGAAAAATGGTGGAGAGCGTTGCCAAAGGACTACAACAGGGTCTGGTGGATGAAGGATCATCCAAATATCAGGATAGGAATAGAAGAGGAATTTTTAGTTTTAATATTTGCCTGATTACCCCGTTATGTTGACTGATATGCCATATTCAATTGAACCATCAGACCTTGAATAAATATCATTAGGATTACAACCTTAGCCTTGAAGTAATGCCAAGTGGTTCATCAGTCTCGGCCTGTCAGGGGAGACCACGGGGAAACTGCCGACTCCATCCTGACCACAGAGAAATGCATTAAGTAACACTAAACAGAAGTCCATGGCTACCCCACGGATAGCTTACTCTTGCCTGAAAATGCTCAATATAAATAAATAATAATGATTAAAAAATGCATATTGCCAATCAAAACTGAACTCCCTTAGAATTCAGGTCCTCCTCAGACCTTCCATAAGGAAAAAGCAGTAAGTGTGTTGATACATGTTGGTACACGTTAGTACACGCACATACAATCTCTCACACTCTTTTTAATTGTACTTCTCTTCTAGGCCTTGAAATATGAAAACGAGAGCATGCATCCACACATTTGAGATGTGGCCATATACTGTAGTTCCAAACCAAAAGCCTCCCTGTCTTCTTTTGAACAACCCATCCCAGAGATCTCCTCATGTCAGAAATCAGCTACTCTCAAGATTAATCCTTCCTGATGGTCATACAGCAGCGGGAATTGCCTTCTGTTCAGCAACCAGACCCCCCTTCCCCCAAATCTTTCCACACTGTCTTTCCCAGGCCCCCCGTGGCTGGACCAAGGCAGCGGCCAAACACACCTTTCAGATTGCCTCCCAGAGACTTGGACTTAAAGTGTGAGGTCTGTCTTCATAGCCAACTCCACACTGTGTGAAGTCTCTATGCCATGAAAACTGAGGTTGAAAAATCATTACTAAAATGGATATCGTATGGCAACAGGTTTAAGACTTTCTGAAAGTTAATTTTGTCCATTTTTAGATCATACGTCCCAAATACATGCTGTGCTATAGAAAAAAATCTGCTAAAATACAAAAAGAATCACATTAAATAAGAAAATGTGATAAAACAGATAAAAATCCCCATTCATTAAAGTTCATTTTTGTAAAGGAGAAGAAATTTATGTCTCAGCTTCCGTAAATTGGACTTTCAGCGTTTAAAAACCTTTCTTTGCTTATAACAAAGACATACAATAAGGCTGGAAATGGAAAACTTTTCACAGGAGGGGAACTTTCCTTTCTGTTCTGATCCAAGTGGTTGAAACAGTGATTAAAACCTGCAGAGTTTCACAGCTGTAGCTGAAACAAGCTGCCAAATGTGAAGGTTATTTTATGGAGAGTAATTAATAACCTAAGTGGATGTACAGGTCTCTCACTTCTCAGTCTTTGTCATAAGAAATTAGTAGTGAAAAGAGCATCGCTGATATCTTTTGTTGCATACTATTCTTCCCCCTTGCCATCAACATTTTATCATTTAGATAAAATAAGTGCAGCTTTTTTATCTACCCAAAGAGAGCAAATAAGTCAGTCTGAAACAAACATTCCTGCTCTGTGAGAAGGAACTTGTTGGAAACACTCATTGCAACAAATTTTTACTTAAAAGATTAGAAGATTGATCCAGAAATGTTTCTTTCATAACATCAATTTTTTTTTTTTTTCATGAATAAAATTTTGGTAAATGAAAATTAAGCGTAGAGTAACAGAGGTATTTAAAATATCTGTTTTTATTTACTGAAACTAAATGCCAAATGCAAACTGTATTTTGTCCAGAGACAACAAAATTTGCAGCTGATTTCCCCCTGCTGAACCCCACTGCCAAACACTGAAGGAAAGTATTAACTTTCTTTTTCCTTAAAAAAATAAATATTTTTGAGTGTATTGCTCATGGTTAAGCCCTCAGAAATAAATAGGACAATGAACTCAGAGTGAAAAAAATAAGGTTTTCTTAGAAAAGAAATGTCACTGTTAAGCTTCGAAGCAGCATTCGCTCCTCCCCCCCCCATCTTGTTGCTCGAGAAGGGGTTTACAAAGTTGTAAAAAGACACTAGAAAAGTTTGAATCTTTAAGTTTTCCTAGTTGGGATCTTATTACTATGGTCTCAGAATATCAGTATTTTGGGAATAGTTTTCTTTTTAAAGAGCCAAGAAGCACCAGCCTGTTCTTTTAGTTCTCTAGTGTGATTTAAGTACTCTTAGTGCTAGGAGATACACAGAAATACTCCTGAAATAGTCTCTCACTTTTGGAATTAACTTTTGGTTGGATAGACAGCAGCAGTGAATTATCAGACAATTAAGATTATGGCAGCTTGTCCCATTCATTTGGCAATTTATTTTCAGTTCAAAACATTCCAGATACAAGAGGATAATCTCAAATGTATACTTTCTCTTTTTCTTGCTTACTGAAGTCAGCAGAGCATCACAGTCTCAAAGATGAACACCGTCAGATATGCCAATGTGACTCTGTGGTTTGTCTACTTATTATTTTGTCTGCAGACATAAGTTCACTCAACCCATATTTTGAGCTCACTAGATGTGAATCAATTCCAAAGTAGAAAGCTGTGCATTTGTGGTTAAAAGCGCTGAGCCCAAGTTAATGAGCCCCTCCGAGACACAAGATATAAGGGCCCGCACTCAGTGCCTGCTAACACGGCCACGGTGCAGCCTCTGCCTCAGATGGGACTTGTGTTGAGTAGGTGGAGCAAAGTCTGCCAGCAAAGGCATATCGGCATCCCCTTATGAGCCTGTGCCATTGGTTTCTAGAGAAACAAACTCCCAAACCACACAGGTACTTTTAATAATTCTGCTCACATTTCCTAGCTCAGGACTGATTGAAAACAACTGGCAAATCTTGCAGCAGCAATTCAGCAGGTCGTGTCCCTGAGCTCTCTGCCAGGCTCCTCTGCCAGAGGTCACCACTCCTCATCACCGAGCACATGCCCGTGCACACACCTCCAGCTCCTCAGGGCACCGGCTCACGGCTTGGCTCCCACCAGGACACTGCTCTGGGGCAGCAACTATGAACCGTCCTGCTGATTCCTCTACGTGGCAGCGACCGAGAGCTGAGGTCAGCAGCTTCTAAAACTGCTGTAACAGGACTCACTCACACTCACCTATCAAGAATAACTGCAAAACTGTGTGCGGCAGTGGAATAAATAGGCCGTCTGTTTAAATTATGTCCGAATTACTTGGTTGCTGTGGACAGCACTGAGAATCCAACTTTGTTCAGGAACTGGACCTTCAGAAACCTGCCCACTCCTTAAAGAGCATCACAGGTAGCAAAGGCAGATGCCAGGGACAAACAGAGTGGACTGAGAAACCTGCTTTTCATGTCAAATATGAGTGCCTTCAGCTTCTAGGACCTTCACTTACAGAGAGGCAGAAAGGATCTGCCTGTAGCTCCATGTTAAAATGGGAGCTGGTGGCAGATCGTGTTATAGTCTTCATCAGCTTGTGAAGGACCAGTGATAGTGCACGAGTCTGGGGCAGCTTTTTGTGCTCCCTTCTTCTGCTTCTCTTTTTGTTTCTTTATTAGTTTGATTTGGGTTCTGCAGTGCAGGATGAGAGAGCAAGGTATCTTCTGTATTAAAGAAAGGGTTTTAATAAGAGTTGAGTTGATCTAAAGAACATTTTAGCTCCATCTATTATCAAAGAAGGCAATCCCTACTCTCTGGAAATGTTAATTTTGAGACTGTCATGGATTTTAAGGTGAAAAACCACAAATCAGTTCTAGAGCAGTAGTAACTGATAAGTCTTTGCTTAGGAGTCCTATTCCCTCTCTCAGCACTACAATATGAACTGGAAAAAAAACCCCATTCTGATTTCATTGAGTAAATTTTATTGAACTTCTGTGAATCAGATTTTAAGAAAAAAAGAATCTAACTACAGGGAGATAGTTTTAAAGCATTTTTACAGGAAACTTTTATTTCATGACTTTTACTAGACATACGAAATGCTAAACCCCACAACTTTCTCAATGGACACTGGCCTCACATATTAAGACCAAAAAAACGCTAGAGAGAATAATGCTTGAATACTACTTTTTCTCATCCTCTGACAAGCTGTCTTTATAAGAAATTCTCTTGCTGACTACTTCACCGTATTGGAAACAGCAAAACAACAGCAAGAGCAACACAGGCACTATATCAACCCCTCTTGTTTGGAGCCCTTGTGCACAAACCACATCAGTACTTACGTTCCCTTAAGACAGTAGAGAGTCAAAAAAAAGGGTTTTTTCGCCCATTATCAGGAAAGGACACACATGAGTTGCTGCTAACCAGAATAGCAAAGAAAATAAAACACCCTGTACGAGAACTTTAGCTATTTGGTGTTTTAGTCTTGGAGGTACACAAAACTACTAAACAACTCATGAAACGATCTAACCTATCAAGCTCAAGACGTAAAGGGTGCTCTTCTATTAAAGTCAATCCTTCCAATAATCCTCACGGTCAGCCTGCACTACCAAAGACTTCTTAAATACTTTATTAAACTGATATTTTGCCTGCTATTGCTTTGGTCACTCTCAACAACATGCAGAAAACGAGCACTGACAAAAGATTGGGACTAGACTACTGCTACAGTACTGCTTTTCCTCATAAATGTAGTCAAAACATGCAATTTCTTCTTACAGATCCTGTGTCTCCTGAGATTATCATAATACAAAGAGACAAGAGAGGGAAAACATGCCTCTTTTCCCAAGTGGTTTTACTTTGACAGCACTTTCTGCCTAGTCAATATCATTGCTTTTCTGGTATTCTCATTTTTTGCGTCTACATCGACTTATTTAATTTGTTGGCGCTATCACACCACTGGTGGGAGTAACGTAGCTGTCACATCACCTACATTTTTTCTGAGGTCTGGGGAAAATGGTGGCCGTGCGAGCTGCCAGTGAAGCACAGCAGATGTAATGCAGAGGGAGAATGAAGGAGAAGAGACCGCTGCAGGGAAGACCGTCACGTACCAGTTCTGTCCTGGGCAGGTCTGACGCAGGAACAGAGAAAAGATACAATTCAAAAGGACACCAAAGAGGAGCAATTTTGAAGCACGTACGGCACCTGAACCTACCTTGTAAGAGGTGAACAGTTTAATTAATGCTTGTAAATGAATGAGAGCTTCTGACAAGACACCATGTAAGCACAAAGAACAGATGAACAACGGTAAGTCAAATAATAAAATCTGTGATCCTGCAAAACTGTAATAAGAACACCTACAGCTTCTATATCTATATGATTTATGTACTTTAAGAACTACTTAAGGTCAAATTTCCAGCTGTGAGTACTATGGCTGTTCCCCAAAGGTGTTTGAAAGCAGCGATTCATGTCCTCAAATGCTTTGAGAGAAGCTTACTCAATGTGCCAACAGGCTAATTAAGAGCGGAGAGGTGCGTGTACCTAATAGGATATTTGGCCTTAATATTTGCAAAGCCTGCCAACTCCCTTCTTTATAACCAGAAAAAAAATATCTGACTAGACTGAAATCAGAGGGGAGTTTGGCCTGAAAGCACAGACACACACACACACACATACAGAGGCCCACACTCTACTGGCCACGCTGCTCAGAAAGCCTCACAGCTCCCCAAACCTCTCTCTGGCTAATTAAATTCCAGACAAGGTAGAAAATTACTGTATTAGCTCCCTAGTCTCTGTGCTGGCTGGTTTTATAAGCAATTCCTAGTAGAACTACCTGAGCAGCCTTTTGGCAAAAATAACGTAACGAGTTAGTAAAAAGTAATAATAAAGAGCACTCACCCACCCACCCACATTTTACTTCACGAACAGCAAGCTGTACACTTAGTGTGGAAAGGCCAGTTCTGAGGACAGCAATGTATCATCTTCCAAAGGATGCTAACAAAGAAGAGTTTCACTGCGCACAGGGGGAGGAGGAGAGGCAGAGAGGTGGAGCACGGGGAGGATGGCTTGGGAGAAAGACTCCATCCTTGCCTGCTCCCCAAACACCTCTTAAATAAGTGCTGGCAGTTTGCTGTCCAATCCAGAACAGACTATTTACAAGTTCTCTGCAAGATTGAAATCCACAAATTAATTTTAAATAAGAGGCTGTAAAATCGTTTCAGTGTGACAGGAACATTAACACTGCCCAGTATACGCAAGCACTAACTTCCTGAATTTCTGCTTTTCAAATGTACTTTTAACTATTCTAGGCTAAAATATGTATGCTGCATGCTCAGGCAAACCTCCAGCTGCATAGAAATGAAATATTACTGAAAGAGGTTGTTTACAAGAGCCGGCTGGAGCAGCTAATACATATTATAATAGGCTAAGCTCTGATAGTCCCATATCAGTTGCAATTACTTAAAAATGCAGTAGCTCTAAGATTGAGGCAAATTAAATTCTCTTTATTCATGAAGTAACTAAAACAATGGGCAGGGAAATAAAAGAATACCTGTGGTAAAAGGCAACAACTGGTAACAGACAGACCGCAGGCAGCAAAATATGCTCGTTGGCAGCACCCTGGAGAATGCTAAAGAACACACCCAGTTTTCTTTAATTGTTTCTTACTTACATCGCTTGATCCAGGCACACAAGTTCTATTAAACCATTGAAAACCACCTCCTTGGGTTTACTCGTTACATAAAGTTTATTTCAAAATGAGACTCTGGGTACCTAGCAGTGATTCCCAACTTTTCCAAAGAATTTTTCTGAGAACGGTATAGAGACGCACAAGCCCAGCCTGCACACAGAGAGGCAGGCCCAGGTCTGGACCTCTGAACAACTGGGCCTGCTCAGTCGAGATGTCTACTCAAATAATTAAAAAACTTACTGAACGCAAGAATGGGGGAGAAAAAATGGTGTTGATTGGTTTGTTCAGGCTGATGCTGCACGGAACTCAAGGCAGGAATAAAAGTGGCGCAGCCCAAGAACAAACACAGCACATGCGCCATTCTGCAAATTGAAGGGTTGTACTCTTGGCTTACAAGTGTATGGTACCAGCAAAACTTCACCTACCTTTGTTAGCCCTTGTAAATGGAGAATAAAAATGAAGGCTGGATTATTTTCAGTTTTGTAGCAGGTAAAGAAACTACTAAAAGCACGTTCCCAGAGTGACTGAGACCATTTAGAATTAGATAACCTCAAATTGGGGCATTTGCTTGGAGGGATCTGCCTGCAACACCACATGGGAGAGAAGTCAGCCCAAGTGCAGAATAAGTCAAGGGTGTTTGTAATCAGAAGCGTGGGAGGGCAGGAGAGTGAGCACTGGCTGCTGAACCTGACGTTGGCACAAGCTGAGGAAGTGGGAACAGGCAATTCCCAGAACAACATTATCTAAACGTTGGCGTGTCTCTGAAACAGGAAGAAAAAGTTGTTAAGCAGAAAATAGCACAAGACCATAAATATGCATGCTTATTAAGGAGCAAATAAAACCTTACTCTTCAGTAGAACCCAGAAGTCTCTATTATAAAAAATAATAACAGCAATCTGCCAAAATCAGCTTTGTTTCAGAATAGCGATGGGTGTAGGGACAATGGGGTATAAGGTCTTGGTCTATAAAATATAGGAGACACAGAGAGACTTACAAAAGGATACGGTTATTAGCAACACTAAATAATTTAGAAAATGGCTCTCAGGGTCAGGAAGTTTAGTAGCCCCTGTCCTACAGCTTCACTATCTGCATTAACTAGTGTTCAATAGCTCAGAAGTTTAAATCCGTACAAGATCTGCACAGAACTTTATCCACAAAAGGTGGGAGGAACAAGCAGCTGAGATAGCCGTCCAAATTAAGCCTCAGAAATACGACAGAATTCAAATATTGGTACGTTTCCTAGTCCACACCCTCCTAATCCTCCTGAAATTACGATATAAATAAAGTGTCACAGTGGATTTGGTCAGTTAGTGATCACTTGCAGGTAAACCTCATCACTGGTTACACTAACAGGAAGATGGCAAATAGATAAGAAAAATAAAGAGAAGGCAATTTGAGTCTCCCACAATTTTGTTAAAAGTGTATTTAGAATGAACCTTTTGGAAATCTTATCTTAATGACAATATTATTGCACAGATGGACAAAATACGGCATTCATGTTCTTATCTTTCTGAAACAAATTACTGTTAGCCATCACAACCACCACAGCCATCATCACCACACACACAACCCATACCCATGGACAAGACTGACAGAGACTGATTTTTCAACTTGTCTAACTGGCCTGAGGATATAGGAAATTAACTGGATCCTGCTCTGCCTGAGCGAGCAGCTTTTCTGCTTGCTAGGAACAGAAAGCAAGCAAGATTACATATTACTTATTGTTATGTCAATTTTCTTGCTAGAAAAAAATAGAGGTAACGTTCTCTGCTGGGGTAATTATTTCTTTTGCATAGAAGCTTACAGTTTCTGTTTTGTTTGCTTGATACTTGTTCATTTGCTTGATGCTTGCTTTATTTATTTAATTTGTAAAACCTTTTTTAAAAGACTGGAATTAAGGAGATTATTCCTCTCGAATGGGGAATGGCAAAAAATGACTCAAAATGCTCAGAGAGGTAAATGCAAACACATCACTGCTTTTCTCAAAGTTCACACAATAGCCCTGCAATGAAATAGCTGAGGGCAAAGGAACACGCAGAGCGCTGATGCACCAGCATTACTAACATACCACGCATCCTTTTGAACTCTATTTTTAGGGTCTGTAAGCAGTTCTTCTTTGCATTACTTTTTTCCTTAATTCCTCTTTCAGTACTTGAACCAGAATCAGCAGGTGACCTCTGAGAAACTCTGCTCCAAGCACCACCACCATAAAGCTGTGTTTCCTGTGGCTGCCTCCCAGTTAGACTTCTTAGCACCTAACATTGGGACTGAATTCACTCTGCAGCCTTTGCATTAGTGGGGTCACTTACTCTCCACCTTCTTTCCACAAAGCATGCCAAATCTACCTGAAGGTATTACAAAAGTTACCTGAGGATAAAGGGGACAACAGTTTTCCCCAGTGCATAAGCTTCCCTCCCCAAACCAGGCTTTCTTTAAAACACGAACCAGGCATAAAGCTCACAAGAGTTCCCAATACAGTATTCTCTTCTTGTTTTGTTAACAAAAGGATTAATTTTTTATTCCTGTCTCCTTGAGAATTCTTTCATCTTCATATTTAAACTTCTATATTTCGTCCCTGAATCTCCCTGGAAAGAGCTCTTCTGCAGTCTTCCGTGAAGTCCTATCAATATTAGCATTCTGCTGCTAATTTAGCTCCTCTGGTCCACAGCCATGCAGCAGAGTACCCTAACGTAATAATATTGTCTGCTATCCACAGCAATAAAGATAATCTTTTCTGAACCCCCTCACATATTGGCAGTCTGTGGTTTAATGGATTACGCTTTGGAGGAGTTTAAGAATTTATCTAAAGTGTGAAATAAAACTTTACCAGAAACAGCTTCAAAAGTCAACAAGACAAGTACTGTATATTAAAACTGGAAGTTTCTATTTTTATGCTCCATTTCTTTCCAATATGGATTACTTGTTACTGAAAAAGTCTCTATTTTGCCTGTTCTAAAACCTGGGTGTTTTTAAAGACCCTGGAAAAATTAAAAAGTCAAATCAGCAATGCATATTAATGTTGCTTTTTGTATTACTGAATTCTGCAGTAATGTTTACTATTTCGAGGGGAGTTTATAATTATGCAAATTGCTAGGCAGTCTGCATAATGTACAACATGTTTGGGTTCACTGACTAGAAACTGAGATACATTTCTTTAATGCTGCTTGTATGCTGTGCAATTCAGTTTGCATTTCTTACGCTCCGCTGCGCCATACCTGTCTCCAGCAGTATCCCCTGCGATCCAGAATTTATATGCAACCTCAGTACCTTTGCAGACATTTGGCTTTCGGAAATTACTTAAATAATTTCTGTGTGCCGACTTAACATTTTGCAAAGCAAAGCGACATTTTGATAGCCCTGTCGTTGCTGAAACCTTGTGAAGAGACTTTCACCCTCTTCAGTATGAGCTCAGTTGCTCTCATCAGTTATAACTTAAGCACTGTGAAAGCTGTTCTAAGCCGCATATATGACATTTAAGCGGGTGTTGGGTTTTTTTCCAATCAAAGTTTCTTACAGGTACTCCATTGCTTTAAACACTGCATGCCTCCTTCATACCATAAATATCCCGGCTGTGGTCACTAACAGACTGCTCTCTGATCCTGTTTCCAAAGGCATATATAATCCTCACCTGCTTGTGCAAGGCAGTTCTGAATGGATGTGCCTGTTCTGCTCCTGGTGCCTGGTCATAGCACACGATACCAGAACAGTAACAGAATATTTTGAGGTGGGCTGGCAGAGCCCAGCAGCTCCCCAAGCCTCCATCAGCCTGTTGAAACATTCTGCTCTGTGTGAAAGGTTGACCCAACTCAATCACCTTCTTAAAATACCATCTAGGCAATCACCAGGCCACTGAAAGCCAAACGAAAGTGATTAAATACCCCTACGGTCAAGCGCAGGCAGTGATCAAGCTCTTCTGGTGTTCCCAGCTATGACCGGCTCTATCACAACCTTGAGAGTCCTACGTCCTGTAGCACGGCTCACGAGTCAGGTTTCCTTGGCTTTGGGACAAGATCAGCTCTTGGCTCTAGCCCGTGGCGTGGCTAAACACCCCAGCCTGACGTGGTCAGCCCTGAGCAGCACTTGGCTCCTCGCTGTACCCCGGGGTTATCTCACGGGAAGGGACGTGGGAGAAAAATGGCGGAAGAAGCATCAAGTTAAGCATGAAAGCAGCTGGAGAGTTTTACTCTCTTCAACATTTGCTGCTTGCTGCCATGGCAAGAGAGTGCTTGCTCTCTCTCGAGATTCACCAGCGCTGACCGGCGAAGTGGGGTGTCCTATTTTAATGTTAACAACAGCCTCTCAGGATCACAGTCAACACTGGCTTGTGCCCCTTCTGCATACATCCTCTGTGGGCCATAACGGCACAATTTTAGTAGGTGATTAATTAAACCCATTATTAACTTCAGCCCATCCTCAGGGTGTGGACCATGTTATGCGAACTGATAAGACTCAAAACCACAGAAGGTCTTGACTCAGCTCTGGTTATGCTTTTATATGGCCTCAGTGGGACAGCGATGCTCAATTAACTTATATTACTGTCTACAATCTTAATAGAGTTTTTATAGCTAGAAGAAATCTGTGACATTTTTTCCAAGCTCTCATGTCTGAGATTAGCTGAAAATGGCTTTTGTCCTTCTGGTACAAGCCTATAGTGGGTTAGACCTAGCAAGTCTAGGTCTAGGCATGCGAGAGACTGTGAAATGCAGGTCTTGATTTTCCCTGTTCTCCCCGGCAGTCAGTATGAAATCCGCTCTTATTAACTGTTTCTGAAAGAGATGATATTCAGTCCACATCCACTCTGTAATAAAAGGAAAAAATCTGGAAGGGAAGATTTTTTTTTTTCCCCACCTTGTGTCTGCTTTCCACATTAGTTATTTTGTGTCGATAGTTCAGCTGAAAATGGATTTTATCATTTTCTTATTACCACTTATTTTTAAAAAAAGGCATTTTTTTCAGCACTTTCTAAGCTCTCTTGTGTAATTATATGAGGAATATAAAACATTCTTCCTTCAGGGAATAAGCCAGCTCATGCACTTAGGAAGAAATTTTCCTTAGAGACAGATAATTTTATAATTAGCCACTACAGGATTTCTTGTGGCTTCCAGCTATTATACGAGAAAAGATATTTGACCAGCCTGACTCGCTGGCCTCAAATAAGATCACTGTCACCGTCTTCTGACTGGACTGAAGTGGAGCAGACAAAAGCTCTGGTAAAAAATAACAGCCTGCCAACGCCAGCCATGCCTGCCTTTTTTTTTTTTTTTTTCCCTTTCAGGTTTTAATTAAGGTTAATCTTAACTTACCTACTGAGTTTATGTTTAATAAATTGCACATCATTTGTATTGGACGGGTCATGCACCTTCTACACCTACTTGCTTTCTGGAAGACTTTGTGTTTGCTCATCTGCCAGATTAGATGATGCTTCTGCTATAGATTTGCAAAGTCTACTACTGATCATGCATGTGCAAGATTCGGTGACATAGTGACACATGATGTCACCGCAACGCCTGTTGTTTCTCTGTAAGACCTCAAGAAACTACAACAATCAGATCTTTCTTGTGCCAAGACGTGTAACTTATCAAAATCTGCAAAAGTTCCTGCTGGAGGGAATACACAATTTCACTGAACAGAACAAAGGAATGAGAAAAGAAGAATAGAGAACTACAGTGAGAAAAGTAGTTGTCCAACACCGTAAGAAGAGACTCTTGAGAAATCTAGAGTATAAGTCCAGATCCTCAGTAACAGATCACCTTTATTCCTCTTTCTGGAGGGTGCTCATTTTCACCTAAACAGATAAACCATTTCCTAGCTATGTGCCAGGTGTTACAGTGAGATAGAGCTGGTATAGCATTTACTAACATTGTACCTTGGACTTCACTGATAGCCGTAACTAAACCAGATATTTAATTCCCGTTGCTATTTACGCATTAAGTATCTTTCAGTCATTGCTTCCCGTTCAAGAAAACAGCTCAAATCAGTCATACCCTTTAACATGCCTTTCGGATGATTGTTGCCCAGTCAATTGCTAAGCAAGCGCTGTTTAACTAGGTGTAGCAGTGGGTCTAGGCAGCAGGAAAGCTTGAAAGAACACTTTGGACAAGAATAACCGACAATGTTACGCACTGCAATCTAGCCTGAGGAAAAAACTATCAAAGAATAGGTCTTAAATGCTGAGAAGATGAAACCCAATGGTTGATGGCTGTAGGGAGAGGAAAAAGTTATCACCTGAAGCAGATGGAAAAGAACCAAAATTGAAATACCTTAATTTTAATCCAAGTTATTTCCCTGATACTTTTTATTTATTTTATCTTACAGTTTGATCTTGCTAAAGTTAATACTTTGTATATATTTCCCTTCTCTTTCCCCATACAAGCTTCATACCCCACCCAAGCCTTGCCTCTTCCACCCGCATGGCATCATCTCCCCGACGAGGCTCAGCTGCTGCGAGAGGGGGGGCGTGATCTCAGTGGGCCGAGGCCACAGGCTGGTGCCTTGACCAGAACTGACTCCTGTCTGAGCTCCTTGGTCACAGCCTTTGCTTCCCTGAGGAGCCAGGACTGGTCCCCCTCTACGGCCTTGGCGTCTAACACAGCACCACAAACACCAAAACTAGTGTAAACTGATACTCTCAGATACTGATTTTCAACACAACCTTAATACACATCCCCCGCTATGGAAATTATTCAGACTAGCTATTATCTACCAGTTCAGGAGCATTTTGAAGTGATCAAGCATTGTTAAATATAAATATCTCATATGACTACATTCATATTGCCTATTAATTTCTGACCCATGACTCTCTTATATTTTAAAAGAATCCTGAAGAAATCAATGCCTAAACCAGTCTGATTAAGGAAAACAAGTGGTTTAGCCCTGCACTCCAAAAGGGAAGAGTTGAAGCTTCCCAAGTAAAACAAACACTTAGTAGGCAGCCACACAGAGACCGGGTCAAGGACCTTACCTCCAAAAGGGATAGTAAAATGGAAAACAGATGGAAATGAAAGAAGCTTAGCTTTAAATTTATTTGAGCGAAATACCACAGCCTCAGTATTTCTAATCAGAAAATAAATTCCTGAAGTGATCAATTACTGTTGCTGAGAATTTGCAGACTCTCACAATACCATAGTGCTGTGGTAACTATACTAACAGAGCAGTGGGTTATGGCTATTAGGATGAATATGTTTATATAAAGGTTGTAGCATTATTTCTAACACAAGTCTACAAATAAAAATCAATAAGGTTTGTGAGAGGCCTAGCTAGGTATTCTGCTTTGTACTAAGCAGAGACACAGAAGTATTCAAAAAAGGAGGCAAGGCTCGTACCACCTTGGAAATAGAAGTACGGTGGTTTATGGGTAAGAAGACCACAATTTCCTTAGGTACTAACAGAAGCGCTAACCTGACAATGCATGTAATGTGCTATTATGAAATGTTTGCAACTAAGCTATTACAGCTGCAGAGATCCTCATCATAAGTTAAGTGAAAATGGACAGTAGTTATTATTAAATAAACACCGTGACTTTGAGTGATGCAAGTGTAACTATCTGAAAAACTTGTTTGGAAGCTATTGTTAAGATCCTAATCAAGGCAAATTGCTTATAAAGACATGTAAATTGGACAGATTAACTGATGAAAATAGGGTGCCTGAGAGTTGAGTTAAAAGGTTGAGATCTCATATATTTGCAGTCCTTTTTCTCACCTCCAGAAACAGGTAACTGCTAACATTTTACTTTGCTGGAATGTTATTCAGTGTTAATAACATACAGTGTCAACCTATATTTGGTTTTTTCTGTTTTGAAAGCATAAAACAGTTCCTAAAAAAAGCTGTAATAATTTTTACATGACTGTATACAATAACGAGCACCAATAAGTAACAAATATTTAACTGACTTCTTTTTAACAGATAGTCAGGTGGACAGCAACTGCTCATTCCTCAAATGGCACTAACATTTACTTCCTAGATACTTATTAACGTTACATGCCTGTACTTATGTTAAAATAGCTTTAGAGTGTGGTTTTTTCCATTTCAGAAAAAAAGAAAAAAAATATTCTCTTAATTTCACTGTCAAGTAGAAAGCTCTTTTGAGAGACATAGGAAATACTACAAGCAGAAAGAAAATGAAACATTCTGAGTTGTTTAATAAGTAATTCTAGATTCTGTAAGACAAACAGTACAAAAGTAACTCCAGCATACTTTTTTTTTTTTTTTCCCTGGAAACAGATTTTAAATAGAGATGAGTTCTAACTTGTAACAGGTATTTATGAAAGAAAATGGCCAGAGAATAGTCTTTTTTTATGAATCACTGTGCTCATATTTTTCATCACAAAAAAGCCCCAGAAATAGATCGAATGAAAGTATAACTACAAAAGTAACAGACGTTCTTTAATTAAACCTGGAGAACACAATATCTGCTTTATCTCCGCATACATTTCTATATTAGGTTTTGATTGCTTGACGGTATTCATAATGATTTGCAATTCTAATATTATTCTGTTTGGGATGAGAATCTGTAGCTATTTCAAGGGGTGAAGGGCTAATTCACATGCTATTTATTGCGACTTTGAGTGCACTGAAATATGAAGGACTAATCTAGCTCCAGCTACGTTACATACAGATTACCCAACAGAGCTAGTGGAAGCATTGCTTTTGGTTTATTGACAAGTCTCGTGATAGCAGCTGGGTTATTCATACTGGAGGGATACCCACCACCGAAGTCATCTCACTGGTTTTACAGGATTATTTTCATAATTTTGTATTAGTAAGAGCCTGGCAGAACACAGGCGTGGCTGGTCAGCTGTTTCCTTGGTCTCCCTGGAAATCAGTTACTCGAGGTGTGCAGTACTTGCCTGAAGGAAAGCTTTTTTTCGGCTATGGCAGGATGAGGTAAGGTCCGAGCCAGGCAGCTCCATGTAGAGTAGGCAAGAGAAACCATGGAAGCTCTCCAATTTCCACAGGCGAACTCCCTTGCTGTCATGTTTCTCTGACCTCTGATACAAAACTTCTTACTGGCTGATTTCACCCATCTTACACATGCCTTTTTTCCACCTAAAATCTGAACCAGTGCATCCCAGGGGGCCTTCCTCTCCTGTAAATCCTATGACAGTCATGCCTATGTATGGATGATCAATTCTATCTGAGCTCAAGAACAAGCCTATGGCTTATAGTGGTTTATCAACTTGCCTGACATTGAGAACGGGTTTGGAAGATCTTTACTTCTGGAGGAGCAGATTCACCTCCCTAGTGCCAAAGCCTGCTATCAAAATGACAAAAATAAAATAACCCTCCATACCGTAAGGTATGTGTATTTGAAGTAACTTATAGTCCAGAGGGATGCAAGCATACTGTTAATGTATACAAGGAAGCCAATGATGAAATATTGTTTATCAACAGAAAGAAGTTGTTTCCAATTCAGTTAGACACAACATTTAGCTTTTACATTAAACAAACATCATTTTCCTTGGTTAGAAGATTTGTCTACATTCCTACAATATATACACATTACAATTAAACAAAACTTCTATGTCAACTACATATTAAATATTGTAGCAATAAGAACCTATAAAATGATACTTGCTTAAAAAAAGTTTCATTACTTTTCACTGAACAGGAAAAAACCCCAAACACACAAGGGAAAAAACCACCCCAAAACCAACCAACATAAAAAACAAACCAGAATTGCTTTCGTTGTCCATGTCAGCAAAGCTTGCAATACGGTTTAGCAAATTTGACTATCTTTTTAGGTCTTGTATTATCTCATTAGGCAGGAGTATGAACTAGAAACAAAACCCACATGAGCACCATATAAACAAGACAGTAAACATGAAATGTTCATTGGAGCAATTTATAAGTCTTCACAAAACTGCAGAGAAGTGAAGTTTCTCTTAACTGAAGAAATGCACCGGCCTAAAGGCGCATTAGCCAACCCTGCCTGATTTATTTCCTCATCTCCCAGCCAAAGAGTTCTAATTTTTACATAAAATGTCAAAGATTGAGACTGCATTAAACACAAACAGCAGCCACCTGCCAACCTTTTCATGAAGGGGGAATCTCTGAATTTTTTTTTTTTGACATCTATTGACCTTCCATGTTTGGGAAGGGAAAATGGCAGTAATAAGAAATCTTCTAAAAATACAGGCAAAACATGTTTCCTTATAGCTCAGCTCCAGCAAAAACAGAGTTACGACAATTACATAGGACCACATCACAGATTTTGACTGTGAGGTGTTCCACAGTTCCTCTGAAACACTGTAATACCTGGGGTCTGATCTCCACACTTAGTGTTGCGCTGAGCCCTGCCGAAGCCACGCTGCGGGTGTACGCAGCTGCAGCGAGGCTGAGCTAAAGGCTCCTGACTGTTTGGCACAGGCTGGGAAGAGAGAGCCTGAAGAAAGGGCTCTTCAAAAGGTGGTTAAGGCACCTCAGCTCACAAGGAAATTCTTCATATTTGTGTTTGAAGAAAGACAGAAAAGAAAAATCAATAGTGGGAACGCGTACAAGAGAGCAAATCATGGGGGTGCAACGGAGCAATAGATAAACATGCAGTCTGACAGTCTGCTTGGGGCTACCAGGCTGCAATTCTGAAAGAAGTTTTCAGTGTAGCAGTTCATCTTACTGAAGAAGTGAACAGTCCTACAATCAATGCATCTCTCAGAGGTACATCTACCACTCACTATATATGCTTAGGTTATGTTACAAGCACCTCAACTAGGAATGGTAGCACACTTAGCCTGCTTATTCTACCACCTAGGATGCTCAGAGCCATGGATGAGTTCTTCTGCAAGCTGTCTGGGGTCACTGTTAAGAAATGGACTTTCCCCAGTAAGACATGACGCTTCTTTATATTCAGAAAAGAATTCATAACCCAGCCTGTGGGTAGCTGGAGCTGCAAGACAATTTTCAAGTTTTCCCTTGCAAAGCTGTGACTTGCATTTCAACGCACCTATGTCATCAGGGTAATGAAACTGCAATTTTCTAAGAGAAGTTGTGTATATAGGGAGAAGTTTATTCCTCTCAGTGTCCTGAACACATTCTTTCTAAAAAACCAGAGGCAGTGATAAAATGGTTTTTTGAATGGTTTTCCTTTCTCCTGGTTTCATTAAGGTCATTTTGACTGTTCCTGTCACACAACAGCTGGGGACACCTCTCCAAGTGATTTTGTTTTCCCCAGTTGAATCAGACTGTGTGGCAAGACGCTCTTTGTGTCAACTCTTCAAACAGGTTCTAGCAGAACAGCGAGAGGAAGAGCACAGATAACAGAGTTTATTCTCTGCACTTCCTATCCCAGCTGACTCTTCACGATACTGATCATGATCCTTTTGAAACTGCACAAAAGCTGAGATTCTCAGCATCATTATAAAACACCTAATGTTATTACGATGTTAGGCATAAATTTATTCCTCTGAGGAAAAAAACCCAGACTAAAATGGAACTATTGGAAACAAAATACATTTCTATCAACTGAGCACCCCACAGTTACGAATGATATTCAGAAAGGCTATCTGATACCATGGAACTAAAAAAGTGTATATAATCCAGAATTTGGACACTAGATGGCAATGTTAGTTTTTATTTAGTCATGTGATTGAAACAATGATTAAATGGGATCTTCTAGGAGAGGAAAGCCCTTTTTTGGGTTAAAAAGGAAGAAAGGACTGTTTGATCTGGCTAAGTAAGAATAAAGATCTGAATCTTAGTGAATAATCCTTCTAAAATAATGGAAAATCAGCAAAATACTTCTCCGTGAGATACAAAATATAGATAAGCTGGATACGATCATCAAGTAGATTAAGAAAAAGAGAACCTATTGTGGTAAAAGCACAACGTAAAGTAAACCCATAAGGCTTTATTATTGTCCCTTCAAAAACATTTTACGATACAGTTTCAGTGCTTCCAAGTAAGAAACAAAAGAAATGTAAATTTAACAATCCTTTACTAAATTCTTCCCTTCTCTGTATTACAGGTATTGAGACATCCGAGGATACCAGATTTCCCCCAGCCATCATGAATTTAAGCTCCAGTTTCACTGCAGTCTTGAGCAGCCAGCTCTGTTTTAGTAAGGAAAAGCAGTGTTTGCACCTAACATATACAACTGCAAAGAAGAAATGTTTTTAGGGCTATTCCTGGGAGCAATGATGGTAGGAGAACATTCAAGGAGAGATGATAATAGAGTTTTATAATATGCAGAAAGCCTAGATTTTTACCAAGACTGTCTTTTTAAACCTATTTCACAGATGCTTTAGGCTTGAGCCTGTCTCCCTACACAACAGAAAATGCGTGAAATAAAGGGTAATTCCTTTTATTTTGCCAGTCTAACAGCAGCAACAACAATTTTCCCTTTGTCTTTCTTTCAAATAAAAGCAAGACTCAGGCAAAAGTACGGAGATCAGTTCCATTCCTGCCTCCCCGGCTGTTTCATCTGCCTCTGCTGAAAAGCACCCTTTTATCCAAACTTATTTCCTGTTGAATGTTCAAAAGATTCTTAAAATTTGAAATATATGTGTCTCTACATTAACAATCCTTACATACAGTAATGAATAGGCAAATTAATAATATTTTATAAATAAAATCAACTGGTCTGGTTGTGTTGCCTCACAGTGAAACACTCTTTATTTTGTGCTGTAAAGGGAGTGTTAAACGTGTGACCCCTCACACTCTCTTTGGGAAACATACACCAATCTCGTAGGCAAACAGATTTCAGAAATGTTCCTAGTAATTCAGTAATTGCTTTTGCTTATCATTATATTCAGGGACAACCCCATTATTTAAAGCGCATCCAAACCAAAACCAACCAAAAAGCCATTTTCCTTCGGCTGCAGTCATTCTTCTCTTCATAGGCTTTAAAAAAACCACATATGCAAGAAAGATTTAATGCACCAACAAACTTAGCCTTGAGACTAAGTGACATTAATGGTCGTTTTAATGATTCTGACATCAGAGAGAATTTTCTCAGAGAAAAATAAGCTCAGGGTTAAATAATTTCAGAAAGCGGACAGGAGTACTGTTTTAAATTTCACAACAAACTTCCCAGTTTTTTTCTCTTACGGTTTGCTGCTCTCTCACCTAAGAACAGTAATCAAATACAATGCTGCTGCCTTTTCAAAGCCATGGGGACCAAAAGGCTTGGATGTTAATCTAATTACCTGGTGGAAACACTTTAGGCAGTGTGGTTAAGAAGAAGGAAACACAGCAGGAGATGCAATACAATTGCACTACTGAAACCCATCACAGATGTTTCCTACCTGTCTTGGCCAAATTCTTCTGTCGCCTCTCCTTCCAACAGCTCTGCGATGGTTCAGATTTTGACTGATTTCCCTAACTACAACCATAAAAGAAACACAACAGGAAGAGAAGGAAACAGAAAAGACAAATTTTATTTCTAAATTATATTTGAGATTCAAAAAACGGCAGACGAACAGTAAGTGTTCAGAGCAACTCAGCCTTGGAAATGCAAATAAGTCACAAAATTTTTAGACTAAAATAGTCCCTATATACTGGTTAAAGGAGATAAATAAAGCTGAGAAGTAGATTTCTGTTAGTGGATATGAGGCACAACTCTCTCCCATCTGATTATTTGTTATTCCTGGTGCAGCAGTGCCTTGAGTTCTCAGAAAAGTCCAGACGCCCTAGTATGAGAAGGGATAATCCTTGTCCCACAAGAGACAAAGCAAGTGATGAAGGAAGGTAGAAGCAAAGGACTGACAAAGTTAAAGGATGCTCCTAAATGATTTGGTATATCAGTAGCAGAAAGAAAAACAGATCGAGGTTTCTGGAGCCCCCGGTCTTGCACACTGACCTCAGAGGGCCTGGTCTCAACGCTTCTTGCTGTTGTTTTGTTACTTTGGACGTACCAAAGTCTGCCTTCCCCAGGCTCCTGTCTCTCCATTAAAATCTCTATGTTTTGTTAACTGGTGCTTTACAGTTCAGCCAGCTGGGCGGGCAATGGACATGGATCCAGAATTAAGTCTGGGCAAAACTACAACTAGAAATGCAGGCAGTAACGCAGTTCGTCATTCGCATCAGTTCTGATGACAGCTCCTCATGAACAGCTAACGTAATCGCTCTGTGAAACCAGAGTACAATGCTGAGACATGGCTTGCTTGAGCTAAATGAGCCTGAAGATAATTCAGGTATATAAACTTAAACAAGCTGGCGTGGCAAGAAGCAGCACCTAGTTTCACTGAAAGGAGAGGAGTCCTGGTGCTGGTTGCCATCCTCTTTTTCCAATACACTTGTTTCATATAGAGTATGGGAAAAAGGCACAAAGGGGGCAAAGCATTTGCAGAGGAGTTACTTCTAGCTGTTGCAAAGGGACCTCAGACCTAACACAGACCTTCTTGGGACTTGATGTTGCCTTTTTTGGCTAGACAGAGCTCCGAGGGGGGGTGTAAGCTTTAGTTCTATCAGGGCAGCAAGCTCAAAGTCTTGCTTCTGCATAAATAGATGTTGCTTTGTCACAATGCTGAATTGTAACAGCAAAAATAATTAAAAAAAAAAAATCTACACCCTGCATGAAAATTACATTTTCTACATTTAAAGATTGTGTACATGTCACAATATCAGAAACATGCATCTAAACATCATGCAAGTTTTCCTAATATGTTCCATGGCTCCCTTAAGTGTTACAGTAATTGTCCCACTTTCAGGATTCCATGAAACTGAAGTGAAATCCATGAAACCCTGAAGCCTAAATTAGTTTAGATCATCTCTGTACAATGAAGACTGCAGAGCTTACTTCTGTGAGCTGAAGGTCTCCCGAAAATATTAATTTTTAGTTACTTGATTAGCTTAAAAGAAAGGATCAAACATTTTTCAAACTTGGCATATAAACAGATTGACAATGCCAGTTATTGAAGAGCTTATAAAGATTCAAAGGAAGTATGTTAGTATATAGGAGTTTTGAGTTTATGTTGTTCCTTCAGAAGAATGACATAGAAGATCAATAGGAAAAGAAAAAGGAAATACCCCAAATACCACCTGCTGTTCTTTTGTAGAGATATCTCTGCTCTGGGGAGCCTGCCCAAGAAATAGCAAAAGATTTTGTCCAAATAAAGATTTCATTACAGAACAACTATATAGCCTTATTGCTTAAACAAGTGTTTGAGTTTTGCTTCCAAGGCTGCTGCTTGGCTCCTTCTCACTGCAGTCCCAGGAGAGCACCACACCGTGCGCTGAGGGCGGTACATCAGAGGGCACATTGGCTCCATCTGTGGGACTCAAGGCCCTCAGTTTCTAACATGATAGTTCATCTTGGATTTTTCATTCTAACTATGACGTGCCAAAAAAGACCACGTTAAGCTTCTCTCCAAAGCAGACATCAATAATATTACTTACCACTGATTTACAAAAAGTTCAGTGAAAAAACCCAGTAAACCAGAGCAAGGACCAAAGATTTAAGTTGTTCCTTTCCACTCAAAATCAAGGCAGAAATCTTAGGGTGGTTTTTTGTTGTTCTTTTGGGTTTGGTTTTTTTAATGAAGGAAAGTTTAAAAAAAAAAAAAAAACAAAAAACCCCACAAACCAAAAACCAAACAACAAATTTTGATATTCCACTGATAAAGGCTGCATGACTCCTAAGACATATACTTCCCTAAAAGATCTCGTACTTAGAATAAAACTATAGTTCCAGTGCTCACATAGCTTTAATGACTTAAGAACGTAAACAAGGCCATGTTGATAGGGAGTTATATACCTCTTATGAGACCAGCTGATGGAGCCAGGGAAAAAATAGATAAACTTTGAGGCACTTGTCAAATGAAGTGAGTCCCCTTTGTTACTTAGAGCAGAATTAGTCAAGAATGCAATATGATCATCTTCTTTCTGATTATCAAAACAGTATAAGATAACATGTTTATTAGCTTCTTTTTCTCTTTTCATATATGTTCTTGTTCTAACTATTTTATTACTCAGAGGGTTAGATCTAGATGCTTGAATACTTTCATATCTTGGTTCTACTTGACAGATAAAAATAAGTTTCTAGGAGACTTTAATAATGAGAAGTTAAAACTAACAAGGAAAAAATCCTGGGAAGATGACCAGAGCCACAGGGCACAGGCACTTTTGATCATGACTGCAGCAGATCTTGGAGAGGGCTCCAGAGGCTCCCTCAGCTCCTGCTCTGCATTGCATCCAAGAGCTAATACCTGAAGTATATGCATCCAAGGTGTCTGGTAGGTCAGAGCTCCTAAAGGGCGTACAAGTAACATAGCGGTTTGATGAGGCCCCTTAAGTTCAAGGTCTAGCCATTCAAACAGACCCCTGTAAGAAGAGCTCAAGTGTCTTTTTCCTGATTACTGAGGTAGTTCAGTTACAGGGACTGCAGGGATAGAATGTTTTTCGTGGTAAGAAGGCAGAGGAAGATATTGAAAAGCCAAGTAACCAGGATGTTTCAGTAGATGTAACAAGCTTTATTGTGTTGCTTTGTGAGATCTGTGTTGCTCTGCAAACACAGAGCTGCAAATGCCTGTCTTTATAACAACACATACTGCTAGACAAAAGGCATAATATCAATCTTTGTTCAGTTGAAACACCCAGTTAATCCAAACAGGAGCTTTATAGGCACTGGGACTTCAGATTAAGGTATTTGTCTGTAAAACGTACCGAAATGTTAAATTGCACCAGTATTCAGGATTTAAGATATCAGTGCCTTATCATAGCAAATGCTCCCTGAAAACCTTGTGTGTAGACAAAGAACATTTCCAAAAAGCTCTGAACCACCATGAAAGTAACACAGCTAACAACAGCTTGTGAAGAAGCGGTATGTTAAACACTAATTATTGAAAACATAAGCTTGTGTGCTCCAAGCAACAGCATTCCAAAACATTCCATTAAAAGAAAAAATTCCAAGAATATGGGAAACAAAACAGACGTTTGGTAAGTCTTCTGGCTGCTAAATTAAAATAGGCTTTCCTGAAGGCACCACATGCGTTCTTAATGGCAGCAGTTTTGATGACAAATGTTTTTAAATGTGGTATTAAATGGCAGCAGTGTAGGTACCAGGTCTCAGGCTAACTTGAATTATGTTCAGCATAGAGCCCAAGGCAGGACAGAGGTTACAATCACCTCCTCTCCGAGTGACCACTGCTCTCTTCAAAACACAGGCATGTCCAAGACGTACAGCAGCCTTTAAACTCCATCTCAGTGAGTTTCTGAAGTTTTGCCCTACAGTTGTTGCAGAGCTGCTTTAAATGGCACAACGCTAGGGCTCAGGTCTGTAATAGATGGGGCAGATATAACACACAGCTCAGAAGTGCACGCTTTTATTTGCATTTTGAGATAAAAGTTATTAATACATTAAGTACTAATTGATTATCCAAACCATTAATTCAGGATTAAGGAATGTTAAAAACGTACATCATGCGTAACCACTAATCAGCAACAAATCCAAACTTAATAAACTGGTATTTAATTGTATCTTGTTAAATTTAGCAGTCGTCTTAATCATAATTAAAAGCAATTCCAAGATGCAATTTAAATCGTTACCAAAACCTCTTGCCAGTCCATTTCAAAACCAAAAATAGAATTATCTGAAGTTACTATTGATTTTTTTCCTTCTCCAAGCCTACTACATTAATTTATACACAACCCTGTGTCTGCCCCAGTAACCATGATTAACCCACATCAGCCAGAGCCAGAAAAGCTGTCCAAGGTGACAGCCAAGACAGACAGGACAATAAAATATAACTGCACTACCAACAGCAGTAAAATGCTTTGCTTCACTGCACTGATTTCTTTGGAGTCTCACCTGGCCAGCAGCACCGCAGTGCTGCAGTTCTATGCAAGATTATACGGGGACAACAGAAAAAAATGGGCTACGTTCGTACATGACTGTACAATGCTCTGACGGGTTGTTGTGTAAAAATGAAATACTGCAAAATGAGGCATGTAACTCACAGAAGTCAGCTGTAAGAAAAGGGGCAAGGACCTTGGATTTACAGATTCTTTCATCTCAGCAAAGGATTGCAAGGCCCAATTATGTTCTGTTGGTCGGATTCAGGCAGCAGGAAGCTTATATCTGCCCTGTTGTCTTTTCATCAGAGGAGATGGGGAAGAGCTTTTCAGGTGATACAGGCTGCCCCAACACCTGACTGCTTTCTGTTGCTCCTGAGAATAGTCTGAACACTACCCACGCATCGACGTGAAAATGAGAAGGGATGAGGCTGCATGTAAATCACGTACATACGCGTGGCTGAGGACAGAGCTGGGAAACGTTGCCACAGCCCATGAAGAGGGTCTGCCTACCTATGGTATGGCAGTAGAGGCTGGACAGACTAGATTCATATCTCCTATACCTCCAGCAACTCTGGCACAAATGGGCCTGTTCACGTAACCCATCTTAAAAGTTTTTTGGACACACGGTCTACAACTGGATGGGCAGCATTTGGTAATACATTTACATTATATCCATAGGCAGGAGAAATGGAGGTACAGTGCATGAGTGCGATACAGAGACACCTTACTTCCTCTGTAGATGGAGTTTGAAGATAGTGAGATTAAAAAAAGGGGACCCCCACCACCAACAGTGCAACACACGCTTCTTCCAGAGCAACGTGCGTGTATATCAGCACAATGCCAGAAAGCACAGAAGTAACATTAACTTTGCTGAAAAACACATGTACCTGGAAAAAAAAAATTGTTCTTTTACTTTGAATCTGACAGTTCAAAATTTCTCTTTTCTCCATGTAACTGGACTCCTACAGATGGAGAAATGGATTATGAGAGAGTTTTTACCACAGAACTGCCCCAATTGTTCTTACTGCTTTGAAAAATCTGTGATTAGAATTGCCTCACAAACCAATTCTCCAATACTTTGAAATAGTTTCAGAAAAAGGACTGGGAATAATCCTCTGCGGGCCAAGTAATCAGGTATGTAAACGTGGAAAAAATCTGGTGCTACTTCAGTGAAATGATTAATTCAATGGGAAACAATATAAGTAAAGACATGCTTTCTGTTTGCTCTTTGCATCTTGTTATGTAGTCTGTAGAAGTTATAGCCTTTGAGTTTCATTCTTTTACAGTTCAAATGAACCTTTTCTGGTCTGAGCACTTTTCCTGTTTGCTCTATCGTGGTATACATCTGTCTGTATTCAAGCTCATTTAATACACTGGGGCTCATACTTCAGTCTGGAATCCTTTCAAGTCTCCCTTATTGTTTGTTCCACAGCCTCTGCTGCTCCAAATTTAGTTTCATCACCAACTAACTAGTTCACTCTCCCCGTCAGTCATGTACATAGATTAGACACCGTCTATGTTCAAGCACTACCCCTTTGGGAACCCTGCTTAATACTTCTCTCCAATTTAGAAGAGCTTTTCTGACAAGCAATTGCTTGTTCCCATTTTTTTTTACCTAGTCTTTATCCTCTGTATCCACTCTTATGTCCTCCCTTGGCTAGCTGCAGCTTTCAGCTTAAGCAGAAGTCTGTGAAGCGGAACTTTTGCAAACACTTTTCTCCAAATCCATAAATTAAGCTGTATACAGTGCACTATGAAGGCTATTGCTGTGTCTTCAAAAGAAACAGCAAGAAAGCTTGGCTTAGCAGGAGCCACACTGTTCCTGCAATGTTGCTTCTGCAGTCACACTGGCTAGTTCTTCTGAGGTTAACGTAAAAGATGAATGTTTCATCACGTATTTCTTTCTAACATGTTAAGAGACATTCTGCTCTGGGTGACATCAAATTATCCCTGGAGTAACTTCACAGATTTCAGAGATTTAGTGTCTCTTGCACCTTTCCCCCAGCAGGGACATCAAAACTCAACATCTGGTGTTACAGATTCTAGCATTTAGCACAGTTACAAACTAATATGCCTCCTAACTCGTTCAGGGAGTGAGACTTTTCTTAAAAAACCCCACAAACCAACGAACCAACCAACCAAAAAAGGGGCTCTGAGATTAAGGCAAGTCCTAGGCATGGAACAAGGGCATGACGTGCTTGGGATTTGCTCTGCAGAGAAGAGTTCAAGTTGAGAATTTTGCCCTAAGGGCCAGCTACTACCCTTAATCTGTGCCTCCCGCTTCCACTAGCATCGCTGTAATACAAAGCAGTTAGACTTTTAATAAGCCTGCATCCAACCAACCTTCATGACTATTTAAAGTCTCTGTAAGGAGTCTCTTATGATTTGTAACCAGAACATCTGCCATCTCTTGTTCAGTTGTACATCTTTTCTACAGTCTCAGAGAGCATCCTGATCCTCTGCGAATACTGAGCCTAAATGCACATGTAAAGATGCTGAAAATTGTTCCCCAAACTACCAAATGCTTCATTCACTCCTCTCTCTGGGCATCTTAATGCTGTTGCAAGAAACTAGCCATATATTTGCTGCTATTTTGCATGGAAGTCAATTGACATGGAAGTAATAATCTAACACAGCCAATGCATCAACATTTGTGAAAACGTTTTCAGCACACTATTTCTGTACATTGGGAGACAATGTAAACTCCTTCCCCCTGTGTGAAACCCTAGGAGTATCCTTGGAAAAACAATATGAATACATCTGAGAGAGTGAAACGGCAGAGAGAAAGAATAGGAATGAAACTGAACTGGAAGTATAAGACCAATTCTTCCTCGCTTCTCATTTTGGACTTTGTGATGCAGTCACGATCATGTTGCTTTAGGTTGAAGAAGAATCGAAACTGGATACAAGGAGAACATATCAGGCCATATAAGCTGACCAAGGAAAGTCTTGTCAAAGGAAAAGCAAAAAACAGGCATAGGCCTTACAAGCTAGGGTGTCCTTAATTTAGCTGTTGCATAAGAATTCTTTCTCTTTTCCTCCGGTAAATTTGCATACAGAATCCCCTCAAATCCAAGGAATTAATCCCCTTCACGTTGCATTCAGCAGTTGAACAAGAGAGAAAACACAAATCAATAAGAGGTCTCTGTGCCATTAAGAGGTTTGTTGCAACTTTTATATTAAACCAAAAAGTGAGTCAAATCAAGACTGCCGGTGGAAGGTACATCTTGGCTGTTATAAACGGACAGATGGGGAATAAGGTTAATAAAATGAGAAGACAGCACCTCACTGGAAAAAGTGAAGGAGGTCCTCTACCTGCATTCTGTTCCAAATCCCACCTCTGTAAGGATGAAGTGCCTTGGGTGAAGATGAAGGAACAATGTGTGGATGTCCACCCTGGGGCTGAGATGAAGGACTAAACACAGATGTCCAGCCTAAGGCTGAAACATCCTCTACATTATAATACGTTTAAAAATAAAAGTTGAAACTACACCTTCTGTTACAGTGAACACCAAATAGTGGATATGCATTACTGCGGTAAACAAGGACATGGGAAGGGTGGGCTGCCGAGCAGCCACTATACTTACCAGGTGGGCTGACCTAGGCTAAGGGTTCTAGCCATACCAAGGGCCCCTGCTGCGGGTTATGAACTGAATAGGAGATGGTGGCTCTCCAGACATCGTGCAAAGACATTAGAAAAATCTCTGTAAAAAGTTTGAGGCCGAAATAAAATGTCACAAGCTCTTCTGAAGCCATTCAAAGTCCCCATTCCAAATTCTTCAATGAAGTTTCAGTGCCAGTTTCATTTTACAGCTTCCTATACAGCTCCTAATTCCAATTTTTAGGCGATACTATTAATTTACTTCAGTAACACACGAGCGTACAGATCATTACTAAAAATCCTACTTAAAGGCCCTAACTAATAGAAAACTCCTACTGTGCTATGCATCATAAAGCAGATCATTTTTGCAAAGAAATCACAGTAGAAATAGGTAGCTGTTAACATTGTTATAGAAACAGAGGTAGGAACTGAATCATTTGACCGAATCCCACAACTTTTGGAGTACTGACAGAAATCAAATCTACTTTGTCTAAGGACTGTTCTTGTGTGCTCCTTCACAAAGCCAATTTTTTTCTAGTTCTACCACCCTTTTATGCATCTCCAACAGAAAATGAGCTCATTTGGTTCTTTCATACGCTACGCGATATGGAGCCTGAAGAATTTTTAGTCTAAAATCCTGAATGAAATACCAAATGTAATTCCTTCATCAAGCTGATAATTTGAGGGGAAAGGAGACTTTTTGTCTTGGTTTAATGGCTACAAGCAATCAGATATTCAGGGGGCTATTCCAAGAACTACAATTTCGGTTTTTCTGAAAACTGTATCTTTGCATGGAAAAAATATATATTTCCTTCATGCAATGCTTTCAACGGATCATATTTATGTTAACACCAATAATTATTTTCTTTCTATAGCTGCACATGGAACTATTAGGATTCAGTAAAGAATCCACTGCATGGTAAACATATATTCAGCGAGTTGCACACTTGCTATTTTTCAAGCCTATCACTTCTGTACATACTGTTTACAACCAGGTGTCACACGGCTCATCCCTTGGCCTTCATCAGTGCCCTTAAAGCCAATTTCCTATCACCATTCTCTTTTCCTTCTCAGTTTTAAGATCGGTCGTCACAGAGATCATTAGTGACGCAGCATTTAACTACACTGCAGAAACTTTGTTGGACCACAAACATAAGCAGGAGCAACTACTAAAATTTTGTAAGACAGCATGAGAAAAACTAATATTTTAAAGGATTTTTCCCTATTAATATAGAAAATAGTAAGCTCAGAACACTCTTATGTTTCACAGTAAGCTTTTTAGCTTATGTTCAGGAGTAGTTGAAAATATTGGATATGCTCCATTACGTCCATCACAGTCTCTATTCTCCCATTTCTTAAAGATACTCTGAGCTGTACATTTGCTTTTATAAACATGCCACTTACAAGCATATCCCTGTGTTAAACATACCCCTGTACCTGCAACCGTAACATAGAAAATGGATAAGATTTTAATACACTCTTCTGATTAAAAAAAAAAAAATAGAGATTTCCTTTTGACATATCTGATCTCACCAGTTAATAGTCTCCATAAAAGAAATGAGACAAAGAAATGTCACCAGTACCACAAAGGAGAATTGCCACATCTACGCTTTTGCACCAAGCATGACCAAAGAAAATCTCCCATACCTAGATGTAAATGGCATTGACAAGCGTCATACAAAAACAAATCACCCACGCACCATAAAAAATACGCAAATATGATAAAAGCCTCTTTTGCTGGAGGTTCTTATACAGCTACTTAGCAATTGGTAAAATAACTGCGCATAGGTTTAATATCTCTGGATGGAAAATAATCAATACATAACAAGAGAAATCTTCCACACAGCTTCATGTGGAATAAAAAAAGTCAGTTTTCACATGGAGTAAAAGCCTGTCCTCTCTGCCCTCTCTCTCTCTCTGCACTCCCCCGCCTCCTCTCTGATTTTTTTTGGAATGCTCAGTTATTACGTGACATTTGCTTGGTAGTAGAAGACAAAACACTTTCTTCATGCTGTAAGGTAAGGCACTGGCAATTCAAGATGAAAGCAAGGTGTAACAAAGACCTGGCCTCCTGAATTTATTTATATGAGACATTAGAAACCACTGTCCTAAAAAATCTGGTGACACATCGTTCAATAGCATCAGCAGAGCCTTAGACTTGAAGGATAGGACTAAAATACAAATGAATTTACCTCTGATCAAAGTGTAATGACATGAAGAAGCACCAAAGCATACATCATTTTCCAATCTCACACTGACGTTTTTAACACGGTACCTCGACAGGCTGCAAATTTTAGGAAGGCGGGCAACACCACCTGTGTCAGCGTTCCAGACTCCCACAGAAGCAGGCACAGCGGGGTACCGCTGCAAGGCAGGCTGCTCTGGGCAGCACGTGCAGCCAGGGACTCACCTGCTGAAACGTCAGCCTTTGCTGGGGACAAACTGCGCAGAATATGTTGGATTACATGTAAAGTTTTTTCCATCCTGTGCACATGAGTGAGTTGGGAGCTGTTATACTCTGATTCTTTTGTGTTTTGTATCTCATTTTATAAATAAACTAAGCCCCACACAGATATTCTTCAGAGTCTTTAAACATCGAGCGCTTGCAAAACTCACTATACAATGGGTGCAAGACTTGTTTGGAAATAATGAACTGCAACTGATTTAGTAAGAAGACAGGATCTAAGGAGCCTGGCTGGATTTACCTGCTTTGCTAGCCAGTCAGAAATCCGTGACTAAGTGAAACTGCTAATCATGTCTAGATGCACCATGCTAGACTGCTATCTATCCCAGGTATAGAGAAGCTTATCTCCCTGGGGAAATGGAAAAGAAACAGAGGAAAATAGCATGAAAAATAAAATTAACTTAATTTTAAATAACTGTTTTAGAGCTAGAGTAGAGAAATACTCATGAAAGCACTGCTAGTGAGCACTTATACCTGAAGAGAGTAGCAACCATGGGAACAAATGGTATCCAATACTCTTGACATGGTATAGCTACAGTAAACAATAGCTGAGGACTGACGAAACCCCCAGTTGTGACCATGCAGCCCTGTAATGAGTCAGTTGCATCTGTGACCCCAGAAAAGATGTTAATGAAAGATGATCATGTATTAAAATGAAAAGGAAATATTTGTATTTCTTCCAGCCGCTTCTCTGGCAGGTAGCAATCACCAGTCCATTTAGGCCAAATCATTACTGTTAAATTCAGTGACAGCTGGTAGAGGAGTAAGCTTGAAGCTAACTAGGGAGAGTAGTCTACAAATGAAGCAGTATGTTTGCATCTTGTTTGTTACCAGCAATGGGCACGTGGGCTGCCAGATGCCGGCAATAGCACACAGATGCTGAAAGTGAAATCTTGTCTCCCCTTACTCCCTGGAGAATCTGAAGAAATCAGTTGTATTCATGAAACATAGTGACAAACACATTCCCTTTTTTACCAGGCTCCAAAGGATTTAGTACAGTAGATGACAGAATCTGTTATAACATATAGTGTCAAAAGAATTAATAAAAACAAAGAAAGAACTAGAGCTGCACACTAGACAGCAAGCCCCTTAAGACACACACATCATGTCACTGGGATATGAAACACTAATAATGTGAAATTTGTATCACCCTTGCAGAAAGCAGTTTGTTTAGCACAGCTGTTGCTCCAGGCAGGGACTTCAGCTGGCTTTTTCAACATCACTGTGCCTTATTTGAGGATCTATCACACTTAACCTACAATGCCCTTTGTGGTGGGACAACTCTGGCTCTCCGGTGAAAATATTTCCCTTTATACCTCACTCATCTGTCATGGAACAAGCATCCCCTCCCTGCAGGAAAGTGATTTAGGAATTGCAGTTATTATATTGCAGTAACAAGGCTCCTATTTTCACGGCTCTATTTCTTTCCATTTCCACTCTACTTCACAGTTTGCCCCTTGCTTTCTACTTCCCTGTTTTCTTCAGATTACATGTCCTAAATATCAGCTGCCAGCGCTCCAACCTGCTTACAGCCCATCTGGTGGGAAGCAATTGCTACAGATACTCAACTTATCACCATATCAAACACATATCAGTACTTTATTTAATATATCTTTTTTTTCACCTAGAAATTACCACAGAATATAGATCTTTACAATTACCTCCGTTGTTTAACTAAATAGCTGTTGACCTGCTCCCAAATAAAATGTTGGCTGAGTTGTCTATTGTGGTGGAATTTTAGCAAATCCTCTGGAACCTTGAAAATTAGAGGTCTCTCTCTCTTCAGACGAGAAGCAGTAACAGAGCAGTGGGACTTTAGCATGTGCTATCAGTGACTGCAGAAACACGCTGCCACTCTTAGGTACGTAAGCTGGTTGCTCACCAATTTGAGAGCTATGTTGCCTCGACGTTAACCCAGTCTGGAAAGGCACTATGATCAAAGCATTAATTCCCTGTGCCCTGATCCTGGAAGGGGTAAATTTACCTCTAGTCAGACACCGAAATTCAGGAACAGTATCTTAGATGTCATCCTTTCCTCCAGTCGGTGTTTCATATCTCACCCACCAGTGGAGGCAAAAGTAGAAAGTTGTATTTCTATAGAGAAGTCTGAGAAATCCACATCAGGTCCCCGTGGTACTTACATGAATGGGAGAGGGGAGGGAACTCAAACCTTTCTTTTCCCCCTACATGTTAAAACTCAGCTCAGTGTGTCCCTAGTAGTGGAACACACACATTCACTATCCCAAAGGATATAAAATCAATGAAAAAATAAAAGATTTAGTAACCACATTTTGATGAAGCAACAGATAGCAAAATAAGAAGAAATATTTACGAATGAGTATGAAAGCAGAATTTAAATTAGTTCACACATGTAAAGAGGAAAAAAGGGCCATCAATTCAAATTGATGAAACAATCGGTAGATGTTATTATGGGTAATTATAATAACATTCTGAAAAGAAAACAAAATATATAATTTGCCTGATTAGTAACTTAGTATAACGGTTCATTTGTTAATACCCTAGAATCACCTGTTAGTCACGGCCACATAATTTCAAGACTTGAACACAGTGGAAGATTAGACACAGAGCTACAGGTTAAGCCTCTCATCTGCAGAAAACTTCAACTTTCTTACCTCAAAAAAGTTCACATTTATAATTTCAGAGGGAAATCTCCATTTTAAGGTTATAATGATGAGCCAAATAACAGCTTTAAATAGATCCGAGTATATAATGCTAGCAAGTAGTGTACAAATAAGTCCACAAAAATTAGGACTTTTTAATGGCCTTGACTACACATACTCTCACAATCCAATGCCTTTTCCATCAGATAGAGATAGAATGTAATCCATTTGCTGCCGTATAGGCACAATTCTAAATTTAATTTGCTATCTGCAATGGAAGGATTAATATAACAGCAGTTTGCCGACAGCCTACTACAGACCGTCAAAAGGAAAGAACTGCTAGAACTGTTCTCCCACAGTGTACTCGCCTCCCACCTGAGGAGTCAAAAAGAAACCTCAGCAGAATATGTCACAAAATGATCATACCTGTCAAACACAATGTTGAGAAAAGCGGAGACTCCAGGCACGTTGTATGAAGCCTAATTTACCTTGTTTTATTAAAATGCACAAAGCTGGGCTAAGAACATATTTAAGAGCATAGGAATTGCTCTTCTCCCAGGTAGCTCATGCGTCTCTTCTCTTTGAGAATTTACAGATTTGTCCACCTCCCTTACCTGCATTTCAAGCCTTTAATCCAAAGCTAAACCACAGCTAATATTTTTGCAGCTGACGTTGAGAAGGTGGGAATCTGTTTTTAACTGTTACTATTGCAGAGTTTCTCCTCAAGTCTGTATATTAGGAGTTAGGGATCAGCTGGGAATCCAGAAGGGAGATTCCTCTAAGATAATAAAAACAGCTAGCAAATAAACATAGGGTAAATGGATACAACAGTGTTGAGTCTGCAGACAGGCTGAAACAACAGCCCCAAGAAAAATGGGTTTTTTCATTATGTGTTTGACTATGAAGTCAGGCGACTTTAAATTAAGAAGTTTAACTATTTTACTATTATTTAAACTGAGGGGAGGCATTTTAAAGTGACAGAAACTATAACAGCTTATAAGTTACTACACGGATGGCAAACTGCAAGCTGGTATTGTAACATGTACGAATCACTGCAACAAAGGGTGAATACAACATGCAGAGTTATAGAATCTGCTCTGAGCAGACTGTCTTCAAGCCCCCTTTTTGCTCTTGACCCATTACAAAGCAAGAGCTAAGGACCTCTTGTCCCATAGTGGCTAAGTGAAAAAGTGCTGAAAGTCACATTTTGCTTACGTAGTTATAAAAATGCAGACTAGCTATGTTTCCAGCATGATATGGGTGGAAAAAAAGAGTCAGTTGCTAGACTGTGACACCCATTTTTCCCTCCAATTTCTTTGATTTAGGATTATTATAATCCAGTTTGTTTCGTGATATGGAACCCAATTCAGTAGCTATGTCTCAAGGACACTTGAATGTAAAAGTAAAGGCTTTTCAAACTGATTTTTATGTGCATATTGGCTATTACACCATGACCAAGGTCTATAAATCTCTTACTTGAAAGAATAATAGCTCTTATTGATTATGGTTTGATTGTGCAAGATAAAGCAAGTGGAAATAATACATCAACTTTATGGATTATTTGTGTACATCAAGTAAATCGGATTAAACGCATGTTTCGCCTGTTTGCTGATGAATCTGATTCCTATGTAACTAAGGATGTTTCCGTGTATAATCTGTTAATGAACTGTCACACAGAAATGGAAGAAACATTTTCAGTCATTTTAAACCATCAGTCATGTGTCTCAAGAGCAAACACACTGGCAGTGCAGCACTGGCAGATAAATCATCTTATCACTGGTCTTAAACCCAGAGTATTACATTAACTTAAATCAAAAGGCTGCATGAGAACACCACTGAAATTCACCAAATGGAAGTCGATATACCTGGAAAATTACTCGTACCGGCTTTAATCATGCATACAACAGCTGTTCTCCGATACCCTTAGGAATTAAATTCTGAAATTACAGTGACTTTATAATTTACTTAGATTATCTGAGTCACCCAGGAGATATCTGTAGCTTGCTATGAAGAATAGCTCATCACTGGATTCACCAGTTTTGAAAATTATGTCAAGGTATCCTGGATTTTTTCCCCACAAACACAACCACTTAGGCACTTGGCGTTCCGCTGTGAATAACAGATTGTGCAAACCCCAGAAACAGAAGAGATACAAAAATTCCTCCTACTTCTTAAGCTCTATTCCCATTATTCCTGGAGCTACAGGATAAACTCTATTTGCAATAAACATTCAAAGGTGATTAGCTGAAATTCTGAATTTTGGTGAAACAGAATACAGTACTTAACACAGCAGTCTTAAATCTGCCTTGGAAGAAATGCAGCATTACCCACCCCAGTCTTCCCAAACTGGCCTCCCACCCATTAGTGTCAGATCTAACAGTGTCTTCTCTCTTACATTTCTCTCTCCATTGTTCCTGCCTCCCTTCCTGCTTTTTCCTCTTTTGTTCATCTACTTCATTAAGAGAAAGAAATATGAGGATTTAGTTAGCCTGTGCTTTTATGTGAGCAAGTAGAACTTGACTTTTTAGTCCCCATAAAAAACCCAATGTATTGCTCAGTAAAAATAAAATACAATAAAATACAATAAAATAATTTAAGACCTCAGTTATGGGATCTCTAAAAGTCCTAGTGTGGTTAAGCAATTATGTTTTTTAAAACTCATCACTACTGGTCAAAGGATCTTGCAACATTTTGTTATTAGTTCTCATAATATCCAGTGAGTCAGAGGAACGCTTCTCCCATTTCACAAACAGAAACGGAGGCACAACCCACACGAGCAGCTGAATGGCCGCATTCACTACCTCCAGCCACATGCCATTTACTTCTGAATGGCAATTCACTATTTCACCTACTAGTGGAACAAAATCTTGTCTCAAGGAGAGCTGGCTGTGCAACAAGATTATATGGTGTCAGAAGGTTATATTTCTATTACGTTACAGACTTCAGAAAACAATGACCTTATTACGGTAAGTCATGTCTGCACAGAACACTAAAGCTATTCTCTGTCTGGGAGACTTGGAGTTATACAGGCAACAGAGCCCAAGCGGGAAGGGCATTCTGCAAGGCAGGCAAAGAGGAAAACTTGCCATCCACCCCTCGCACCCCCCGCCTGACAATCAAAAGCTGGATTCTATGGCAGGAGGAGATAGAAGGTATGTATGGAGAGTCACCCAGACAATCAGGCAAACTGTAAGCTAAAGCATGTCAGTTCTTGGTTCTAACCAGGACCTCTCAGACCCTTCAGAATACTGCTCAGGTCAAAATGTGACTTTGTCAAGGCATTGAAAATGTAAGCTTAAAAAACAAACCACCACCAGCAAACCCAGATCTTTGATGTTTAGAAAGAACAGCATGTTCAATAACCTTTAACCAATGAAACCCAATTTCCTTTCCAGACAGTAATGACTGTTGAAACTCCCCATCTCCTGAATCGTTAAAATTCAAAGCAAGTGTGATAGAGCATTGGTAAAAGTCATTAGGCGGTCATAGGGAAGAGCTTGCAATCCCTGGAATAACAATTAATTCAAATCAATACAGAAATTAGAAGGAAAGATTAGAAACTGCTGAAATTTACCCAGTGAGGACTAATTTCTATTTTCAGCAAAATGAATCCTGATACGTGATCAGTAAAGCTTCAATTAAGAGTCAAGCTGAAGTTCTCCACCTTCTTTTTAAAACACAGTGTTAATATACTACCAATCTTCAGAACAAAATACAGCCATTTACTATAGTTTGTAATAAACAGCTGTAAAGCTTCGGAACACAGACAGCTCAAAGTCTGTGGCAAAGAAATTAAAATCTGGCAGGAGTAAAGAAATGGACGAGATTAGATTATTTAAGAGGTCTGAGCTGTTCTTTCTAAAATATGCAACAAGAACACTGTACTGCAATATTTAAGTCTGAAGGAAGAATCAGTCTTGGTGTGTTGGAAGGAGTACATTTGTTTTCAGAGCGATCGTTGAAAAGACGGGCTGGTGCCTTATTAATGCTGCAAGGGCCGGCTCTCCGCACAGGCGCAGATGCGGAGGAGAGGCACCGCCTTGTTGCCCAAGGACCGCAAGTTTTGGTTACAGCTCAGCATACGTGCATGCACTGAACCGCTGTTCATTCGTTCAAACAGAAACAGCACACGGTAAAGTTCAATACAAGAATTCAAAACGATTTTCCCTCTGGATGTCTATCAACAAATTCTCGTTACGTATCAAGGCTGACAGGCAAAGCTTTGCAGCATTCTAGATAATTATCTGAACTTTCCCCTCAACAAATCAAACAAATAATGACTCCCTACTCATGTTGCAGTCCTCCTCTCCCATCCGTTTTCTCTTCATTTGACAACAGAGAACGTTCTGATGATTTTCTTTTTTGCCTCTCTGTGAAAAAGGACAATAAAAAATGGAAAATACACATGCACAGCAGCAGATGACAGTCTGCCATGACTCTAAATTGTTTGAGGAAAGAGCTGTTTCTTACAGGTCTCCTGAAAGCATTTGACATATTGTTGATATTTTGAAAACCAGCAAGCAATTGTTGTAAACAATGATAATCAAGCATTTCCCTACAATCTTTTTTACAGGGGATGACATTACCAAATAGATTTCTTGCCTCTCCACCCATCTCATTTGCCTAAAGCATCACGATAGTGAATTAACAAACACCGCATTATCATCTCTGGTATGATAAGAGGTCATTGCTGAAAGCACTCCTCCGTCATGTCTGCAGCCTTCTGGAAGGAAAAGAAAAATCCTGAGGAAGCCGTGCCTCTCCTCATTTCTGAAGGTGTGAACAACTCTAATCGGTCTGCTGTTAAGAACATAAGGACAGCTGGAATTGTCTAGTCAAAGACTGCCCGCAAACCCCACCTCCTGCATGTTTGATTATGAGCATAGGACATTTGAAGGAAATGAGCTTATACATCAGTGGTCTGCAACATTACGGGGAAGGACAGTGTGTTCAGGTCAGGCTCTTCAAATGGCTCTTGAGAAGCCATTTGCTTCAAACGAATGCATTTGTGCAAACGTTGACATTAAGATAAGCTGGTCAACTCTTTACCACGAGTTAACTGAGAGACAAAGCAGGAAAGGTGGGTGCAGGGAAATAGTTCTCCCCTCTCCCAGCACGAGACCCAGAGCCGGACAGTTGGAGGCTGGCAGAGCTGAGATGACTTAGAGGCAAGAGATATTATACGTGAGAATCCTAATAAGAAGCACTTTCAGCTCACTCGTCTGTGAAACCATTACAATACAAACACCTTCAGATTGCTCATTTCTCATGATTTGGCCATGAAGCCACAAGTCCCGCTGCAGGCTTCCGCCACACACGTGAAGCGCAGAGCCACAGCCTTTTCCCTGTGCAACACTTGCGGTCCCGTGCCACACGCCTACAGCCCAGGGAGAGTCCCATAAGGAAGCGTAACCCTCAGGAGCAGCCTGACGGCCCTTCTCCGTCGTGGAGGTCCCTGCCAGCGCCACCCTCCCGCACAGATAGCCGACCCGTCCCTGAGCAGAAGCCCACCTGCACCTTGCAGTCTGAGAGGTGCCAGCTTGAACAGTAGCCATGCTCGTACCCTGGGATTGACAGGATTCTCCAGGTGGGTCCCAGGTAAAAAGAAAAGGAGTTTGCGTGCCATTGCCTGGCCCAGCAAGAGGGCCTGTGTCCCAGTACCTGGGAAATGACCTAGCTCCATGCATGAAATGCTTCAGGATGCGGGCAGGAGCAGCGTGGGAAGGCGAGGCTAACAGCATGAATGTGCAACCACCTTTGTATTTGGTGGCCCCTTTGGAGGTTATAGATCTCAGCGAGGGGGTTTGCCATCTCACAGGGAAAACAAGGGGAGGACTTGTCAAAAGTATGGGCCAGATCTTTCAGGATGGTTCTCTTTCAAGGCTGGCTGTTGCCACCCACACCAACAGCCCCACCGCTGCTGCTTTTTCAGACAGAAGTTTACTCCTGTCCCCTCAGACCACTTGCCTGATGATTATTGAGCACACCGGTGGGGAGGAGGGTAAGGAAATTAATCAGCAGCCAGACAAAACAGAGGCACTGCAGGGAATATTTACCCGAGATAAATAAAGGGTAGGGTATAGTACAGATGCGTGGGGGAGAGATGAAGCCCCGCAGACTGTACAGGGGGAGTGGGGGAAAGAAAAGAAAACCTATGGAATGTAGCACAGTGAAACTTTAAACATCTTTTTCCTCTGATAAAGTTCTCTGTAACGTAGAAATAAATCCTGCAGTTCTACCAGCCTAACAACGCCCACCACACCTGCGTAATAACATTTGACCAGAGAATAGCAAGAGGTTTTCCTTTCCCTTTTAAACCTATTTCTAATTCATGACCTCTTCAAAGGACTTCAACTTCTTCTCTCAGTCTTGAAACTTTCATCAAACTTGGCAGACTGGTTTCTTGTACTGTAACTCATGAGAGCTGGACTACCTTTAAAAATGGGAAAACATTGTCAGTACATTAAGCCTCAAGCTACATTTGCTTTCCAGTCAGCAATTTGAGAAATTAATAACCCCTCACTGGCAAATCTAGAAATGTGTGAAAAGCTGCACATATCCTTTGGTGTTAGCAACTCAGTGATGAGGATGGGAGATGAGAATATCAGCATGGCAGTTGTGTAGTTACTAAACACACAATGTATAAAGTGGTGTTAATGATCCTAACATTTAATAAGTACTGAGCAATATGATATTAAAAATGTAATTTAGCTTTATTCCTATATCTATTTTAATATAAATTACACTAAAAATCCATTTTCAACTTTCTGCAAGGCCTGCACATCTGAAAGACTACAGCATCTCAGGCATTGTGCAATGAAAGGCACCCAAGACTATTGTTTTCATTAGTGTTTTCTTTATCTTACACTTTCAGCTTTCTAGCAGGAAAATAGCTACAGGACTTTTTAACACAGAGACTGCATTGCTAGCATATTTCCATACCTTCTGCATAGCACTGTACCTTGCGTTGGGAAGTCTGTGATACTTGGCAATATGCTGTTATGAAGTGGCCTCAGCAATGATCATAGAATCTTAATAGCCCACAAACCACCAGACTCCAAAACCCATAGATGTGACCCTCTTGGTCAGCAAAGAACTCACTCTAAGCTAAAGGTAAGATGCACTTCTGTCTAAAAAGTCTCTCTGTGCGAAATTCTGCAAGCCTCTGTCTACAGCCCTTCAGATTAAAAAGCCTCAAAAAAAATGGAAAGCTGCAAAACCAGGAAAAGCCTTGATTTCAGATACAACTGATGAGTCATATAGAAAGGCACCTAAGACATTAGTCACTGCCTGCTTTCTCATTGTGTACTACTGTCATCTAATTTCTCAATAGCTTTTCTTTAGCATCCACTTCAGTATTCACATAGCCTCACAGAGAACAAAAACCTGCAGAACAGATAATGTTAAAAAAAAAAAAAAATCCACCAAACCAAAAAAACCCCCAAAGCAATGAAATCTGTTAACAAAACAGCTTTATAAAGGAATGGAGGACTGTAGAAAAATATTACGTTAAATAGTCCTGTTAGTAAGTATTAAATATCAGGTAGAGATATAAAATCAAACAATAACATTATTTATCAGCACTGGTTAGACAAATTCAAGACCAAAGTTTATAACACTGACTAAGAATGTTTTGCTTTTTTTTTGCACTGCTTCTGTTACTGTTGGCTGAAACCTCAAGAGCTTAGTTCAACACGGCAGAGGTCATAAGAAAAATGGGAGCTAGGAGATTTCAAGAGAAGACACGTGAAATGCTGCCTGAACATGAAAAGCTAGAAAAAGTGCTCTTGTGCTTTATGCAGAACTGAAATCTTAAGCAATGGTTCTAGTGCAGGTTTTGAAAACTGAAGGAATCTAAGGAATTTTGGTATTATTTACCTGTTCAAGCCCCTCTCAAATGTAATTAGGAAGATTTGCTAGCAGCTGTCCATTTGGATTCCCACCTCTGTCGAACTGGAACCAAGTAGGCTTGTGGAAGGTAGCAAAAGGCACTAGAAGACAGCTGGAATAGCCTCAAAGTATCAGCTGTGTCAACTGCAGCAGGAGACCTGCACTGAAAGAAGGGAGAGAAGCCAGAGCAGATGTGAGCGTGCCATCATAAGTATGCTAGGAGCAGTGGTTAATTAGAAGATAAGGAAAATGTATTAGTACAGGAAAAATAATGAGGTCATAAAATTGAGTACATTTGGCAAAGAAGAACATTGGGGAGAATAGCAAAGGTTACAGGAGGGGCAACTGCAATTTCCAATCTTAACCATATCTAAGTTCAAGATTTTAATAGCATTTTTGAAGCTCCTTTACTTAAAATTAAAACCAAAAAGCTTCTGAGAAGTTCAAGCTATTTTACTATACTTGACATGTGCACTTTGGTTCTTTCTGGTCATGCTTTGCTAACAATGAAGCTATAACCCCCAATGCCCTTGTTCAAAATGAAAACTCTACAGCTGAAAACAGACATTCTCTCCTTGAATTCTCTTCCCACCTTGTGACAAAGACACTTGTTTTGGTGTTTACTACCTAAGTATTACCCTGCACAGGTGCTTTATAAAAACATGCAGCTCACTGCACGACTTAGGGATAGGATTTCAGTTGTTGCTCCTTGAGATATTCCTGTCCTGTTCTGCAATCTTATAAAATGTGGGTTCATGAGTTTATTGATGGCCATGGCCACATAATCAGGGCAGACACAACGACTGAACCGGGTATTTGTGTTCTCACAAGTTTAACTTTTGAGGCATGCAAAACTGTGACAACCTTGCAGCAAATTTTCTGAATGTCCACAGGCACCAGCTAACCCCAGAGGCACATAAGAACTAAAGCAAAAGAGCGCTCACATGGCTTAAGTCATTCCTCATTTTCTTCCCCATAGATCACTTATCTCTTACACCATTTTTTTATCCACTCCCCTTCTCTGAAAGATTAATTCAACCTAAATCAGGAGCAGAGAAGGTTTAATGAGTGCTGGGGAAGCCAGGGCAGGCCATTAGAAGGACTGTTTTGTTTAGTGTAGAAAAAATTATCTTTACTGGTGGCCATGATTGCTCTCCGTGAACATCGCTAAGTAGGAACAAACCACTTTCTTCCAGATGGTCAAAAAGGATAATTGAAAAGGTACTGGTTAGTGTGGGCGAAGTGGAAACTTCAGGTGTGAGATGTTCCTGAATAGTTTCAGAGTAGATAGAAGATGACAGCTTCAAAACACCAAAGACTCTCCAGGCTCCCTCCCTCTTGGTCACCGTTCCAGGACTAAAGAGGGTGCACTTTAGTTTCATTAAGCGACTCGCTACATCTAACAAAACTGAGTTCAATAGTGCAGAAAACAAAATAAGGACACAGGAAATAGCTTTTGGTTCAATATTTTTGCTTTTCTCCATCTGTGTCTGCCCACAGACATTTGTCCAGGCATTTGGCAGAAGTTGCACTTTTTGTTTAGCAAAACCGTGAAGCAGCTCGTGATCATACAAAGTTAAGGTACCCCTATCTAAAATTCATTAAGTATTTAAACAAAGGATGGAATTATTGATCTTGTTCACAAAATGACACAGATTAATAGGAATTTTTAAAGTACAATGTTTGACTTGTTACTGTAGGTTGCTGCTCAGCAATCAGGATACACAAAGTCAAGGAAACACTGAAGAGGCAGGGAAGTTAGTAAGTACCCATTAATTAATAAACATTGGTAATTATTACAAATATTATTCATTGCTCTTCTATTCCCAAAAAGGTGGAAGAACGGCTGGATCTAACAACACCGACAGTTAAATATTTGCAAGTTGCTATGCTTTAAAGCATTTTTCTTTTTACCCTTCAGTTGAAAGTGCTGACAATTCCATAATCTTTTGTAAAAAATTTCAGTATATTCTTCAAGATGAAGTTTCTTAGGAAGGCAGGAACTTCTGTCTTTGGTGCAGGACATTAATTAGCCTACTACATCATGACCAAAAAAAAAAAAAAAAAAAAGGAAAGTTGATAAGGTTTTCAAAAACCTAAGATTTTCTGGTCATGCTTCCAAGGCCCACCTTTTTGCCTATATTTTGCAAGGAGTGGGAGTCATCTGAAAATTACCTACTTGTTAACTTCTGTTGACATAAGTAGTCATTTGTTATCACGTATAATCATACTGGGCTGTCAACACCACTCAGAGTCAGCAAGAAGAAAGACAAATGGCTCTCAGGGAGGTACAAGTCTTAAATATAGAGAATTCATCAATACAAAAAATTAAAAAAACCAAACAAAGAAATGCATATTTACTTAGAAAGGAAAGCAGAGCTGGGCCACGCCAGCATAGGATTGTGAAAGAAGCTGAAAGTGTGTCCAAAACCCTCTGAATGTCAATAAGATTTGGGAAGCTATATCCCTTCTGTATCCGTGGAAATTCCCAACTTATAAAACCTTGGCTCCAAGTCATAATGATCGTGGTGAATTGGATGTCTTTTGCTTTGATCTTTTGGGTCAATCCAAACCCCCAAAATTGAAGCCAAATATGTGGCTTGGGAACCTGCAACAAGGAAGAACAGAAGACAGTTTATAAATCCCTGTAAAGAGATTAGTAAAGCCCTCTGTGCTTGGCTGTAATCAGAGAGGAAATGCAAAGCCATGATATAAATTACACAGACCAATGGCTTTGGTTAGAAAAAGCAAAAAATAACCCTTGGATGTTTCCTATGAAGGTGTTGCAACTAGTATGCTGTCTGAAGTTAAATGAAAAGCAAAAACTGCTATTCAAAAACTCAGCAGCATAGCATAATCAAGTTACTGCAAACTTGGTCATGCCTGTGGTTTTTGGCTACACAATCTTTGTCCATCGACATAATTTGAATCTCAACAGTTTGCTGTCAGAAAAAGAACACCGAGAACCAAAACAGTACCTCATTATCACACCCACGTAATTACCCACCAGCTTTTCCAAAGCACCTGTTTGCCCTCCTGTGCAAGCCAGCATCCCAGCTAGCCTGAGCAGCGTGCTCTGCCCAAAGCTCTCCCAACACTGAAGGGTTGCTATTGAAACATGCTTGTTAAATCCTCACTAGTATTGCAGCTTGACCACTTAGAAGAATTAAATTTAACCTTCTTTTCTCATGCCCCTGCCCACCTTCCCTATAAACTATACTAAAATAAGGGAATCACAGAAAAATCTGATTTTTATGTCTGCACTTCCTGTATTTTGCTTTTCACAATATTACAGAACTAACAGAAATGTTAATATTTAACTGATAGTACTTTTAAAAGTGCATCATAGAATGAGACACTGTCCAACAGGATTCTTAATTGCAAAACACCTGAAAAATAGAGTTCAGAAATGGATTAACCTATTGCAAACTAAGACCATGACTTTATCCACTTCAGCTATTATTGCCTGAATTATTAAAAACCAAAACAAAACAACAAAACCCACAAAACCCCCACAAAACTAACCAACAAACCAAAAAAAAAAAAAAAA